>VDFB02202755.1:0-47331 GCA_007258455.2 Sequoia sempervirens | reverse complement strand
AATCTAAGGAACTTGAGTCAAATTAGGTCAATCGACCAACAATGAGTCGAGAGCCTCCACTCCCTAAGAGACTAACAATCCAAAAACATCATTCACAAGCTAAAATTGATCTATTGGGATAACTCAAGGATGTTTTCATCAAAATACCCCTCATCCAAACCATTAAGGAAGTACCTATTTATACCAAAATAGTGAGGGAGTTGTGCCTCAAAAATCCAGGCAGGAAGCGTAAGGACCCTTATACTATACATGTCTTAGGAAAACTTGTAGACATTATGTTGAGAAATATAACCATCCCAAAGTATGCAGACCCTGGAAGCCCTATAGTGGATGTCAAAATCAATGGCACTCTCATTAAAAATACCTTAATTGACCTTGGGGAAGCCATTATGTAATGACCTAAGAAACAATGAATTTTTATAACTAATGGAGCTTAGACCTACACCTATTGTGCTACAATTATCAAATAGGTCTATAGTCAAGCCCGAGGGAGTCATAGAAGACTTGGTAATAACATTGGACTCACGAGAGTACCCTGTAGACTTTATGGTGTTGCAACCTAAAGCTAATCTTGTAGGATATCTCCTCATCTTAGGGACACCTTGGTTAGCAACTGCAAGTGCCTTTATTGGTTGCAGGTTTGGTAACATGATCATTTCCAAAGGAAAATGTCACTAAGAAACTTGTCCTTTATTTACCTGCCCAACCACATGTAGATTTGGAGAAAACTACATGACCAACCCTAGATGAGGAAGACCAGTACTCCTAATAAAATTTGATGACTATTGAACATGTCACATTGTTAGAAAACCAAGATGAAGATGAACTAATTGAAAACATCATGTAGAACAATTATGGCAGGGACCCATAGCAACATGACTATCTAACATGTTTGTAGGACCCCCTACAAAATATAATTCCAACCAATACATTTGAGTCTGTTTCTCAAATTTTTCACACTTTATTGCCACACCATTGTATCCCAAATATAGTTTTTCTTGATATTTCATCTATTCAAACATCATCCTTGACCTTAGATATTATACTAAACAAGACATTAAATGTAAATAGCCAATTGAGTGTTGTACAATAGATATCACTATTGAATGTGTTGCAACCACATGCAACCACATTTGCATGGGATTACCATGACATGAAGGGTATAGACCCAAACTTGTGCATGCATCTAATTTACATCAATGAAGTATATAAACCAATTAGGAAACCACAAAGGAGAATGAACCCTACAGTCTGTGACATAGTCAAAGTTGAATTACAAAAGTTGTTCGATGTAGGATTCATCTATCCAATCTTTTATAGTCAATGGGTTTCTCCAATAGTGATTGTACCTAAGAAAGGGAGGAAATGGAGAGTGTGTGTAGACTACCACGAGTTTAATGCAACAACTAGGAAAGACCACTTTCCCCTTCCTTTCATTGACCAAGTACTAGATTCACTTGCAAGCAAGAAATACATCTCCTTTTTGGATGGATTTAGTGGATACAATCATATTAAGATAGCCTCAAAAGACTAAAACAAGACTACCTTCACATGCCCTTGGGGTACATATGCTTACTCTATCTTGCCATTTGGGCTGTGAAATGCACTTACCACCTTTCAAAGGGCAGTCCTAAGCATATTCTCAGAACTTTCTAATGATTCCATGGAAGTTTACATGGATGATTTCACAACATATGGGTATACCTATGAAGAAGCACTTACCAATCTAGAGAAGGTACTACAAAAATGCCAAGATAATAATATGTCCCTAAGTCATGAAAAATCTTTTATGATAATGACTGAGGAAGTTATTTTGGGACATTATTGTATCCAATAAAGGAATCCAAGTAGATCCCAACAAAATTGAGATAATATCAACATTACCTGTACCTCAGAGATAGAAATATGTTAGAAGTTTCCTTAGGCATGTTGGCTATTACAAAAGATTCATACAAGATTTCAACGAGATTGCAACACCACTATTTATCTTATTTTCCAAGGATGTAGATTTTGAATGGACAACTGCTTTTCAATGTTCCTTAGAAGCTCTCAAGATAGCATTAACCAAGTCCCCTATTTTGAGAGGACCAAACCATAACTTACCCTTCCATATCCATATAGATGCTTCACATTTTGCATTAGGAGTCAAGTGTTAGGACAAAAGGATGGAAAACTTGAGTATGTCATTTACTATATCAGTAAAAACCTTCAAGGGGAAGAACTCAACTATATAGTGACTGAGAAGGAAATGTTAGCAGTGGTTCATGAAATCAACAAGTTCAAACACAACATTATAGGGTATTCTATATTCATACATATTGACCATACAATAATAAGGTATTTGATAAAAAAATAATATTGGATGGAAGGCTTGCAAGGTGGTTACTACTACTTCAGGAACTTGATATAACTATTATGGACAAGCTAGGGAAAGAAAATGTAGTAGCATATTTCCTCTCTAGACTGTCAACCAAATTAGAAGATGTAGACGATTCATTTCCAAATGAGCACCTATTTTCTCCATCTTTGCATACACCTTGGTATGCAGACATAGCCAACTATCTAGTAATAGGGAGAACATCACCACATCTCTCACCAAGAGAGAAGAGGCAATTAGTTTAAAAAAAAAATCTTACTCATGGATAGCAAGATATATCTTCTACATAGGGCCTGGAAACATCATGAGAATATGCATTAGGGAAGATGAAGTGAATGATATCCTTAGAGCATGTTGTGATGAGCCTTGTGGGGGACACTTTGTAACAAAGAGGACAACTCTTAAAATTATGAATACTAGCTGTTATTGGCCAACACTTCATAAGGATACAACCAATTACACTAGGAGTTGTGATAGATGTCAAATAATGGGAAGGCTAACAAGGACAGATGAGATGCCATTATAACCACAATTGGTAGTAGCACCCTTTGGTAAATGGGGACTCAACTTCATTGGTCTCATCTCCCCGACATCAAATAATGAAGAATACATATTGGTTTGTATAGATTACCTTACCATATGGGTGGAAGTTAAAGCTTTGTAGTTGCAAGAGATGGGAATGTAGAAATATTTCTTTATGAAGACATATTTACAATATATGGTGTTCCTAAAGAAATTGTAACAGACCAGGGACCATAGTTTACATCCAATCTAATCACAAAACTAATGTAAGAATATGAGATCAGACATAAAAGTCTACACCCTACCACCCTCAAGAAAATGGTCAAGTGAAGGTGACAAATAGAGAAATTGAAATTATCCTCACAAAGATAGTGCAACTCCATGGGAAGGATTGGGCAACCATGTTACCTAAAGAAGTTTGGGCTTATAGGACAACCTAGAAGATAACAACCAGTTTCACCCCATATGAGTTGGTATATGGTAAAAAGGTAATACTTCAAATAGAATTTGAATACAAGACTCTAAGGACAATAGTCAAATTGGGCATGGACTTATCAACAACACAAAAGGAGAGGTTACACAACCTCAATGCATGAGATGAAATCAGAATGGAAGCCATTCACCATACTAAAATCATCCAACAATAAAGGATACATTAGCATGACCAGTTTATCAAAACCAAGGAGTTCAATGTAGGTGATTGGGATTTACTATATGATTCAAGGTACAAATATTACAAAGGCCAATCACAGACTAGATGACTTGGACCATATGAGATTAAAACATTTTTTCCAAATGGGGTGGTTCAGTTGCAAACAATTGATGATGTAAGGTTTTCATTGCTAATTAATGGCCACTGATTGAAGCTTTATAAAATGTCATTGTAGAAATATGACTTCATTTTAATACTGTAGCATCAATTCGAGCCACAAATACAAAGTTCATTAACAACTACAAGTACTTTTGAAGTATCAATAGATGAGCAACATAACTCGCCTATTGAAATTACATAGGTATAGTTCTCCAACACATTTCACATGCACACACTACAAAGGTGACATTCGACATTCTTCATTTTTTGAAGTAGTCGCAAAAGCAACAGAGACCTACAACATAACACCACTAGGTGACAAACCTACAAAAGGGACCTATTACTACATGATCCCACAACACTTGTCTTCTATTCATTTCAAAAACACATGCATTAATTACATCTCTATCACTTCATATCATATCATTTTGCACATGTAGCCATACATATTCCACTTCATTACATGTAACCTATTTCATCCATACACATGTAGCCATCCTACCACTTTTTTAAAGTCCACTGTACCATGCAATTAATTTCACCTCACCCATTCCATACTCTTCGTAGCCTTTTTCATCCATCATTTTCCACATGTCACACATATGTTTATCATTCATTTAAAACTATCACTACACAAAATTCATTGCAATCAAGGCATATCACTTCAAATCAAGTTGCAGGTGTTATTCAACTACTTCACATGAGTTAAATTTCATTTTAAGCCATTCTTATAGGTAGACTGCATATTAATTTATCATAATTAACATATAAGATTGTTAATTTTGTGTGTGTTTATATTTCATTCATGTATGTCACATATCATGCTTTAATTTTCCATTACTTTTAATTTCTACCTTTTCCCATTTACCGTACCCACTAAGTGAGGAAACTTAGTAGCTTTAGTTGGGGGAGGGTATTCATGATCATTCCTTAGTTTTTCTTGATTTTAAAAACTCTCTACAAATATTTCCGCTATTTTATTTTCCTCCATTTTCAAGACATAGAGTTTAGAGGAGAAAAATGGTTCTAAGCAGTTGAATTGAAAGGTGCATTTGAGTAACACACCATACAAGAATAGAGCAAAGTATAATTGGGTGGTAGAATAAGAACAAAGTAGAGTAGAGAAAGAATTGTGAATCAAGCTAAATTGAGAGGTGACTACAAATTATTGAAGCATTCATGGGGGGTGATATCATACAAAGGGAACCAGTAACACATAACCAACTATTGGAAGACATGCAATGTTTACCTATCTTCCAACAAGCTGGATGGTTGGATTATTTCCTAAGGATTATAGAATTCAATGAAGCAATGACCCAATAATTTACCAACACATTGCAGAATGATGAGGCAATTGTTAGGGGTCTAAGGGTAGATGCCTTGAAAGTAACTATAGATGAAGTATCTGGTTTGTCAAGAGGAGGAGAGGAGTTTCCAATCAGAGCGGATGCCATTGCAACAAGAAATGATTTCTTTTTTCCAGGAGAAAATTTGGATTCTTCCTCCCAAGGTACTAAATGTTTATCTTTTCCCTGGCTTTGGGTTTCAATAGCTTCTTACATAGTTAAATACTTGATATGTGATGGGAGACAATCCTTGCTATACATAGTTCATTTCAAGTTGTTAAGTCATCTATGCCATGGAAGACATGTAAATATTCCCAACTTTTTATAAAATTTGTTAAAAATAATGTCCTTTAAATATAAAAAGAAAAGAAAAAACTCAAAATTGTCTCATTTTTGCTTAGTTACATTATTGGTAAAGAGGAGCCTCAGGGTTCAATTTCTAAATATTTCTTGGGAAGACTTTCTTAATTGTAGCAATATCAACAATATCCTTGAAATTCTTGTAGATATTTTTCTCTACAAGTAGTTGGGAGTCTTTTCTTGTGCTTCAACTTTTGCTCTTTCATTAGCTTTGCGCCCCCTGGGCCTTGTTTCTTTCTCCTTCTTTTGTTTCCACATGTCGTGCTATGCCACATGTCTCATAGGTGCACTTTCAAGCAAGTCACAACCCTCTCTCTATGTAAAGATGTGTGATGGTGCTATGTAGTAGCCACGTGTCTTTTATAAACATTTTCTTCCTAAGCACAGAGAATGACACGTGCCTGCACTACAAGTTTTCTTGTAAGCAACACCAAGGAGACCTCAGAAATGCTCACCCACGTGCCACATGTCTCGAACAAGATTTTTTCCAATGAGGAGAGTATGTAGCATCGGAGCTTGTAGTTTGAAGTGTTTTGTTAGCACGAGGATATTAAAAAGCACTGGACATCACCTGTCCAATATTTATAGGTAATTAATTTATGTTAGACAGAGTTCCTTTACTAGGTATGGTGGCACATTGCTCCTGATAGAGGAGATCTTTTCAATAGCAGCTAGAGTCCAACTCGACAAGCTTTGCACATACTTTTGTGAAAGGAAGATGATTGATTGTTTTGAGTTCTATTTCAATCGATGCTTAGCAGCTCAAACTTTATCTCGTTATGGGCTCATATAACATAATCTGATCTTCAAACAAGATTTTTAGGGTGGTGGTTTAATGCCACCATTTGGGGTCTATTTTTTATGATTAAGTGGTGGAGATAGCTTTATGCTTGTTGCCTTCCCTTGTTCTATAAAAGGGAATTTTTGAGCGTCTCCCAAGGAGTTGGAAAATTAGTAGGTGGAGAATCCATTACAAAGTTGTCTTCCTGTAAAACAATATTCAAAGATTAATTTTTGAGACAGTGTCCAATTCAGAACACTTGACCTTAGCATTTTGTATTATCCTTGCATTAAAAGGAATAGAAGGAGAAAGTGCATTAGACTATGCCTGTTTGGCCTTTATTGTGTGTTTTATTCTCTTCTTTTGTTAAATCTATGCTTTGTGTCAACTATGATTGGACATGATCTTAATAATTGATCACTTTTGGTTTCAAATTTTCTAATATTTAGTATAAGTCTACAATCAGTTGGACCATGTTTTACGCTCTTTCATTTTTTGCAAGTTTGTGTTGAGTTTCACACTATTCTAATGAGTAAGACAATTTTTGTAAAGGATTTAAAGAATTAATAACTGTTCTTTTTTGGGTGTATCATCCTCTTCCAAACCTTAGTGGGTGCTTCCCAGAAAAAGATCTGAATGTTTGCTTTGTGCCCATATAGGCCTCAGTAGTTCATTCTCTTTCAACAATGAAGGGTTTGTAGCACTATGTGTTCATTATTTCAGATTTGATGCCCTAGTAGGTGTTGGATTTCAATTGTTTATTGTCATTGGTTGTCCTTGATGACAAAAATTTGATATAACTCTGGTTTGGATACATACCTATACATAGATACATATGGAACTCTAGTTTGAATACATTCTTGTTTATGATCTTTTGATATGTGGTTCTCACAGTGTTTGACTCAGTGTGTATCATGATTCATTTGGCTATGGGATTTTGATACTCTTGATAGATGCATGTTGGTACTGACAGTGATTATCTTTCAGGGAGCTACAAGGCAGGGCTTTACATGATAATATTGGTTTTGATCAGGCATTTTTGACTCCATGGATAGTGGCATACATACTCTAGCATATACTTTGGCAAGTTCGTAATGAGGTATACATTTGCTTATATATATTTGTGCAAATTTATCTCTGTATGGTTGACGGTTCAAATGTAATGTGAAGTCTTATGTTGATCATACAAGTTGTAAGCAAATGCAGGCTATAGATCTTCAAGTATAAAACTTTGTGAAGCATATAGCTTCAGGCAACTTGTACTCCATTATTACATTGTATTTGCTTTAAAGACTTCATTGATTGATTTTATAGTGTGGCCTACGATGAAGATATTGAATGTTTTATATTCTATACCATGGAGGTATCAGGCATTTAAGATAATGTGACCTAGAGGTATCAGGCACTTAAGATAAATGTGATCAATGTTTAAAATAGTGCAAAGGAACTGACACTTAATATATATATTTGGTCTATGTTTAAAAGCCCTTGTCAGACATGCTAAGTATTGGGGAGTCAGCATTTTGAAGTCTTAAAAGTTTTTTTAAAGCTTAAGTGCAAGTTCTATTTGGTGTTTATATTTCGGTCACATTTCACATGTGACATCAACTGATATAATTATAAAGTTTTTGACTTTGTATAAAGTCACTTGGCAGCGATAGCAATATGGTTTCGATGCATAGTTTTTGGTCATACCTAGCATTTGACATCGGGCATTATGTTTTGATAAAAGGTTTTTGATTTGGCAGTCGACAACAATTATGATTTAATATTTGACAACGGATTCTAAAGGCATCATTATGTTCAGATTTCAAATGATGATTTTTGTTTGAAAATTCTTCGAAAGACTTGAGGAAAGTATAGGGCAAAGTCATTATTGTTTCATTGTGTAAAACCGTGAAACCCTAGCCGCCCCCATGAAGTTGTGATAGCAGGTTTTTGAGCTCGACAGTGGAAGAAGATAGAGTGTTGACTGAGGAAGTTGGAAGACAACAGATGGAGATCTTCAATTTGGAGGTTTTTAAATGGTTCCTCTATTTTTTATTTGCTTTCATTCCTCCCTAAACATGTATTACAGTTAACACATTTTTTTTACAGGCTTTATCATGATTTTGGTTAAGATATTAACAATGAAGGTTCGGTGATTAGTTTTATTCGAACCCTTGGTTATTTCTTTACAAACAAATGAAGGGTTAAATGCAATTGGTTAAAGGAAACAATTATTTTGCAATCTTGAATTTTGATGAAGATTCGAGAGTTCATTTTTATATAAAAACAGAGATGAAACATGAGTTTTGTTGTTGGAAATTTTGAGAAGGTTGTGCACACATTCTGCAATTGAAATTATTGTAAACATGATGCATAAATCTTGACCAATATATCAGGTATTTTAGAGATTCAAACAATGAATTTGTAGGATATTTCGTGTATTGGTTTGAAAGAAATATGTGGGTTAAATTGTAACAGAGAAACCCTCTGATATTTATCATTTTGTTTTGTAAAAGGGGTTGGTGCTCCTTGAAATGGGTGTTCCTAAATTAGTAAGGGGTTGGTGCTCCTAGAGTGGGTGCTCTAAATAAATTTTCTAGTAAGGCATTGTAAACAATGTTTTTTAAAGCAAGCTAGTGAGGCATCATTTCTGGAGTGGTTTTTCTACCCCATGAGGGTTTTCCACTCGTCATATCTTTTGTCATGTACCCTCATTTATGGTTTTGTTGTTTTATTGTGCTGATGTTGCAATGTTGTAAAGGTCTTTAACTTGCTTATTTCAATTCTTGAATAGTTGCACTCAATTCTTGAATGTTTTCATCATTGCAATGTTTAAAGCAAAAATTGATTAAGTCTTTTGTGGAAAAAAGTTAAAATTTGGTTAAAACACTAATTCACCCCCCCTTCTCAGTGTTTTCCGACTCCAATAGTAGGAAGATTTGTAATGTTTTAAAAGCTTTCAGTGTATCAACTTAGATAAGTTTATTTTTTTGCATTCCTTCATCCCTTTTCCTAAACCAAGAACAAAGAGTCAACTTCTAAAATCTAAGAGGCCATTCAATGGAGCGTAATATGTCCCACATCCACTGAATTTCCCATAATGTTGTTTAGAGAAGTATAGGATTTCATGATCAATAGTTCTTTTGCTGGCACATCCAATGGGACTCGAATTTATACTCTATAACACCTAATTTTGGCCTTGAAGAGGCACTCAAGTCAAATTAGTGGTGACCCTACAAGTTGAACTTGCACATTCATGCCCAAGATCCAAACCAAAGCATCCTATAGAGGTAATTTTTGATACTCTGAGTTACCATCTTTTTCTCCTAGGAGAAGAAGCACTGCAAATTCTTTATCACCTGTTAGAAGAAGTAGGGTTAGAAGCACAAATATTGCATCTAGAGGTCCATCCAATCCTCCATTCGATAGATCATTTCAAATTAGAATACCTATTTTTCTCACAAATATAAGTTTGTTCTCTATGGCCCATCAAGTGTCAATAAATTTTGTGTCTTGGGACAATGGTAGCTCACTCATCCCTCCTACTCCCCCAAATGTATGGCCTACTATCCCCACTAATGCTCTAAAGGTAATTCTAAAATTCACTAGGGAGGACTTGAAGACACCATTAGAACATCTCCAAGATGTTGTTGATGTTTGCATGATTCATAATATCACAAAGCAAAATGTGGCCCTCATATTGTTGGCCGCATCTTTCAAGGGCAAGGCCCAAGATTGGTATCAATCCCTAAATTCTAATTTCATCAACACTTGGGATGAACTCATAAACAAACTCTTTAAACACTTCTCAGAAAAAGGGGACTACTCATCTTTACTACAATAATTGATAACAATCAAGAGATCACCTCAAAAGGCCGTTATAGACTTGAACACCAGGTTTCATAAGACCTAGCATAGGATTCCCATAATAGCCAAACATCAAACAACCATGGAATTTGTAGAGTCCCCACTAATATTCAGTAGACTTGATGTCAGACACACAATTTAGAGGAAAACCTAATTGAATAGTCCACTAAACCCTTGAAAAGACCTTCAATGAATTATCAACTAGGGCTAAAGTAGGCTTGTGATTATGTTGACACTATATGTGCTTCTAAATACTCAAGACTACCTAAATCATCCTAGCATAGGTTTTTACACTTGCTGATAAATCATAAAAATCCATAACAAGAAAAGAAGTAATGTTGGCACTATTGCTATGGGTACCTATAACATAAGACTGTGACTAGTTCACTGTCAAGAAATGAATCCTAAAATTAACCAGTACTACTTAAATAAACCTACACTCTAGAGTACAACAAGTTGAAGAAAATTAAAATATGAATGTAAAACAAGATTTGTTCACGAATTCATTCATAATGGTACATAAGAAATCTAATTAACATAACAAACATTCATGAAGTAACTGCTACAACAAAAATAAATGTACAAAAGATAAAGTGGGGAATAGTTACCTTGAGTAGCCCTTGCTCAAGTGACCGTCTCCAAATATTTAACCTAAATCTAACTCCTTAGATTAACGTAATCATGACAATAATGAAAACCATTTATTGCATAACTCAATTATCACAATCTAAGATTCCGCTGAGATATCTTATTCATGAAATCATGGACATTGTTTGTGTAAAAACAAGAACTGAAACTAAAAGTATCTTTTTCTATATCTGCTACTAGATAATTAACCAACTTTTTTAATGCCTGAACCACTGAACCATACATATAGGCATGGGGGCATATATTGAAATAAGGACTCTAAACTGAAATCATAAATTACCACTCCCTACATAAAGAGTGTGATAAAGTCTAATCAACTCAACCATAACTAAAAAAGGAAGAAGGGTCCCAATAGAACTATGATTCTGCCACAACAAGAATTAGAACGTGGACTGTTGAAATAGTCACATTAGACTCCTAATTGTAATAGATTTATTCTCCTTCATCTTCTTTATTGAATGTCATAATGATGCACAATCATCTTCAATAAGTTCCTCCATTTTTTCAATTGTTGCGATCAACTTATTCTAGAACCTCCCCTGCATTGCCATCCAGAAACTCCTTTGGCTGTGGGTTGGGCCTCCCAGTTGCTGTGGGCTATAGTCTACCTCCTCTGGCTCCTTGGAAACAAAGAGTTAGTTCATAAAACAACTACAAAATACTAATAACCATACCTTAAGCATAAATATTCATTGTAATTCATATATATCAACACATTAATTATACAATAACTATCACATTATAACCATATTTCCATATACTTCAAATCATGTTTAGGTTTACATAATGAGCATAAAAGATAGTAAAGTGTAGGAATATGTATGAGACAAGCGTTTGGAAATGTCTATGAGTATGCATAAAAACATTAGAAAACTAACTAATAAATAGACTAATCATTTCCCCCAACTACCGATTTGCTTGTCCTCAAGCAAATCAACTAGGGCTGCAGGTTGTAATGCAAAGTGATCTCCCTAAAATCTATAACAGTATTCACTCCACTGATCTGTTTCAAATAAAATCATCCATAGCATGCAATTCTATCCATCTTGGTATCCTTAGCTTCCTCTCGTTCCTCATTCTTTTCCCCTATCCAATGTGGCACTGGGTAGAGAAGCATTGGTGGCTAGAAAGTGAGTGGTACCCATTTATTTGGCAATATTCATGTACCTACATGTTCTTTCAAGCATGCATACAAAATTATAAATAGAGCGGGGCTCTTTCCTTTACAACTCAGGGGTTAATTTGTCCCACCTTTCTTGCACAAATGAATAACAATGATGGATTATTCCTACAGTTAGTCTCTTCATTCTCTCATGTCCTTGATCCTTAAATTCATGATTTTTTTGCCCGCACCTTTGTACTGCAAGAGTGTTTTCCATTCCTTTATGATCACATGGGGGTTTTGGGATTCCTTTCTAATTGGATGGGCAGTTGACTTCTCCCTTTCAACATATTCTTGCACAATCTCTCCCCTCTGTCTTTCATTCCTAAAGTATGATGCTAGTGCCCTTATTTGTAGATCACCCACAAACATTAATGGGTTCCAAAACGTATCATCTAGCACAACATAATTATGTAAATAAAATTCACATAATTGACCTTGTTCATCAAGTGTGGCATCAACAAAAATATTGAGAAAATTAAATTTCCTACTCATTGCAACTCATAGATTGCTGATCAACCTACTAAACTGGCAACTTAAGAATTTTTCCTATAAAAATAAAGTATATGTCCTAGTAGGAGGCCTGCATCAAACAATCTGTGCAGCCTTGTTTGCTACCTCTTTAAGCTTGACTATTAACTTTTTCAACTCAATGTATTTACTCTCTAGAACTATGGTGTGATCTAAAACCATTGTTTCTTTTTTCTTTCTTCCAATTATCCTTTTGCTGAGAGACCTCTTGAGTAAATTTCCATACCTGGTAATCTAGAGACATGTTGTATGATGGTTTGGATTTTTTGTAGTAGGGGGTCTTCTATTCTTAGTTGTAAGCTCTTTGTTTCATGATTTTACCATTGCAAGTTGTGCAAGCAAATCTAATTTAGACCCATACCCATAACCATGCAATTTCTCCTGCAACTCTTGAATTTTCAATTCTCTTTCCTTATCCATTTGTTCATAAGTTTTTACTAGTTCTTCCAATTGTTTAATCCTTTCTAGTGCTTCCTACAATTCCTTCCTTATATTTCTTTCCTCTAGAAATAGATCCTCATCTTTTTCTAAAAATTATTCATCACCACCCCCAGTGTACTCATAACCCTCACTGTTAGGGCTAGTTAGGTTTCTTTTCCTAGTTTTGTTTGCAACAAAAATATCCTTTGAATATGATTTAGAGGTGGTTGATATGTACCATTTTCTTTTTGTGGGAACATACATTCTTTCAAAAACATTATCCTTTAATTCTAAATCAGTCCCTACTATCACAATGTTTTCTTCTTCTTGCTTCTTAACACTACCCCTCATGACACCTTTCCTTTTTAGGCGATGTGAATGCCTTGGTTGGGTGGTCTTCTTTTTCTGTACCTTTGAAGGTGTAGAAGAAGAACCACCTCTCTTCTTCTTGGTTTTTGGATTTTTAGATGAAGTTGGGGTTTGAGGGACCTCTTATGCTATAGACTGATCAGATATTGTGTGTGGTGATCTTTGTACACTTTGCTCCTCCGGTTCTCCCCTATTGCTGGTAGGTAAAGTAGTAGGTGAAACAAAGGGCATTTCCCTTAATGAAGTAGTAGGTGACTCTAGGTTTTCTGGAACTGTTCATTCCTCAAGAATATTGTTAATGTGTTCACAAATCAAGAAGCTCTCCCATAAAACATGTGGGTACTGAACCCTAAGGCTTCTCTTTACTAACAAGGTAATGTCATGTCCCAAAATTGTAGCACATAAAAATGCAAATAAATAAGTAAATCATAATAACAAAACACATTTTAGTGTGAAATATAAATAACTAGATAAATAAATATAAAAAATGTAATGGCAATCTAAATATTAGTATCATAGATAATATTATAATTATAATACATTTATTATAATAAACAAGACAATTAATATTAGTACATTATAAATATCATAATAATAGAGATTTCACAAGAAAAAATAATACAAAATAATATTAATAAACATTAAGAAATAATATTTATATATTGATGAGATAATGCAGTGATTATTAGTGAAGAAAAAGGCTTCATTATAAAAGAAACAACTATATTGAAAGGCAACGAATATTCTAAAGGGCAACGATTCCACTTTCAAAAGATAATAGTTTGAAAAAATAAAAAAAAATAAAAGTGGTTTAAAAACAATAATGAAGGTTTAAATAAATGTTTGTGTCTTTTCATAAAGACATCTCTCTTGAAAAGATGTATCCTTTAAATTGAATATATATATATAAAAAGACATTGAGTGTAAGAATCATAAATAAAAGGAATCAATTGGAAATATGCATAAAGCAGCAGATGGGAAATGAAATAAACTATGGGAGATTTATTTGATTAAGTGTTATTGTCAAGAAATATATTTGGAGAAGTAAGCTTTATAGTAAGTGATTATCAGAAGATTAAAATTATATATATATATATACACGATCATTGCAATAATGATGCTTGCAACAATTATTGAGCCTTATAAGTAATTATGATCATAATATAAAAATGGATAGATTAATATTTATGATCAATCAAATGTAAGATTGAAGGAAGGCGACTAAGGAATTAAGAATCATGGGAAGACACAACAATTTAGGTGATGTATTCACTTAGCAATAATATTTAGCATATAAGAACTAGATATTGTTAATTTTATTATTGATATAATGACTTCCTTTAATCTTAGCATAATGAGAATTATCTTAGGAAATGATGAACTTAAAGAACCATTGGTAAATGAAAATATATTTGATTATAGGCATGAAATAAATCTTGGATGAAGGCAAATATATCTGATTGTTTAAAGATTGTCTACTATGTGCTTGTAAACCTATTAGGATGGGCAAAACATGGGTGAAGTATATTGCCTAAAAACCCCACTTTCAGCCCCTTAGGCCCTAGACAAGGGATTGGGCTTTGGAGCCCCTTAGGCCCGAGATACAGGATTGGGAAAGAGGAGGTTGTAGGCCTTAGGCCACTTGGACTCTATGGTTCCTCCCCAGTGATAGGATGAGTGTCTTCTGAGGTGTTGCCATGAGTGGAGTATGCAGGTACTAAGCCCCTAGGCAAGAAGGATTGTGATGGAAAACCTCTTGAGATTTACAGGAGGGCTTCAGGGCGGATCCACTTATGGCACTCCTCTTATGTCTTCATTATTGCCTTATGACTATGAATATATTTTTGGATATCTAGATATTATTGCTAAAAAATATGTGTATGTGGAAATGTTATTAAATTGCTGAATGCAGATTTCAATCTAGGATTGTTTCATTAGAGAAACATATTCCTTTTGGAAAGAAGAAACCCTAAACCTAATTAATAATCGAATTCTAGGGAAAACAAGCAAATTCAAGAGCAAGGCTAGGTAAGGGACATTATAGGTAACCAAATAGTAATGTGACAGAGTTGAATCACTTATTTTCCTTTGATACTCATACCCCATTCTCTTTAACAGGTTATAGAGGTAATTAGGTACATTAACCATTTTGTTATGATGAAGGTGACTCGAGAGCTGAAAATGTATTATATATAGAATGGATTCCCTACCATCACAAGTGATATATTTAACAATGTAAGAGGCACAAGAAGCCCATACCCATGGAAGTGACAACCTCTTGGTGCCTTGTGATGATGAGTCAAGGTTTTCTCCAGGCTCCCTGAATTCATCCCTGACAGCTACTACATTTGCTTTGACAAGGAATTCAACTCCATTTCATGGTAGACTAGATACATCTACAATTGCAGCCTCTGAAGCATCCTCCCTCAATCCTCTAATGGTGGCTTCATCATGTCAGAGTGTTGTTGTAAACTACCTTATCATGTCTTCATTGTATTTTGTTAGCTTCAGGAAAGTGAAAATGGGAAAGACTAATCTATCCTCCAATAATTGTTGATTGTGTCACCTATGCGGTGTGTGCACATAAATTTAGATAGTGAATTATACCCAAGTGCTCTTAGGAGGTGAGTTGTGTAGCTCATTTGTTGAGTCACTGTGAGAACTGATAGTATCTGCTACTGAGTTGTCATCTTGTGGTAGTATGTTTGTATCAGAATCACTACTTGTACCATATTGTTGCATGAGAGAAAAAAGGAAATCATATTTTTGTGCTAGCTTCTTGTATATTTTCAGTCTGTGGCCATTGAATAATAGTGAAAATCTAACAGATGAAGAAGAAACTAAAAAATAAGTCAGAAACAAATAAAATGAAGATTTCATTTTGTTATTAAGGAAACAACATATGGGTGGGAACAATCCATGGACTTGCTTATCTGCATGAAGATTGCTATCCCAAGATTATTCATCGTGACATAAAAATCATCCAATATTCTTCTAAATTTAAACTTTGAAGCTAAGGTTGCAAATTTTGGACTTGTATGGCATAGATAGTTTGAGCCTTGAAAGGTGATGTTCCTCTTGATGATCTAAATGGAGTGAATCCAGGGCATAATACTTTTCATGGGTCACATGGAAGCTCATACTATGACTCCAGACAATATGGTTAAGACATGAAGAAATGAAAAGATGCGTCCAGCTTTGAATGATACCCACACTGTACAATGGCATCAAAACATTTAGCAAAATCTGAATGCATATATGGCAGAAAGGTAAATAAAATCAACAAAAAGGAATGGATACACAAAGTGTTGCCACAAATTGTGTTTTCTCTTCAATGAGTAAAAGAATAGATACCCAAAGGAGCCACATAGGAAATGCCAAAAAACACTTGGTATCTTTATGGTCGCGACCATTGGATCAGTCAATATGGTAATGCTACAGAAAATTGGAATGATAATGTTGATGAACAGGTCAAAGATCCATATCTTTACATTTCAAAAGGAGTCCAAATCCGAAGGAATACTATTTTGATAGAATAAACAAAAGGAAGGGATATCTGTAGAATGTTAAAGAAATTATGAAGTTATAATTTTCACAGTAAAAATGTACCAGGCCACTGCCTATTGTTTATTCTAAATCTTCAATTTTAGCATGAGCCTAGATCAGAAAACCAAAACAAAAAAATAGAATATGAGACATATAAAATCCAACTATAGGAAAAGATATATGGTCATGGCCAGTACTTAATACATGGGTTCACATACAAAATGTCAAGATTTTCTACATAAGACATTGTAAAATGCAAACAAATGCATTCATAGAAATAACAAGAAATACACAAAATGGAGTTTTGTTCTTTAGGGAGATAACTTGGTTTTGAGCACGCTGTTTTTAGAAATGCAAAAAAATAACAAGCCTGAATACAAAGAGTTTCTCTTTTTTACATTGAAATGAAAATCAGGAAATTTTATATACAAAGAATGCTCGGCCTGCAAGGATAAAAAGCACACAGAAGAAATGGGGGTTATGCTAAGAAACAAACATAAGCTTAACTTAGAGAAGGAAGCTCTTACCACACAAAATTCCAACTCGAAGAAACCTCATTTCATGGCGAAAATGTCTCCAAAAAGCTTCAGTTGAAACCTCCATGGTGGTGCATAGCTTCTTCTTGAAGCTTTTGAAACAAATGAAATGTTTCTTTGTCTCTTGTGCTTTAGGGTTCTCATAACCCTAATCGACCCATGCCTTAGTGGCATTTTTAATCAATGTTTAAAAAAGGAATGAATAAGATGCTGACTAATGAAGCCCGTAGGTGAAGTTATGAATTTCATGCCTAAACATTTTTTTTTCATTGTAAAAGCCTTCAAAAACTTTTAGGGGGAATCAATGTTATCTTAAATGTTTTCTTTTGCATTTTCTTTATTAAATGTAAAGTTTTTAAGTTAAAGTGATAGTTTATAAACCACTTAATTTAAATACTATTTTTTAATGCAAAGTAAAACATTTAAGAAATTGTCAACGGAGGATAAAGAATGAAGATAAAGATATGCCTTGATTAATAACATTGCAAGCATATAAAGGAGGTTGGAATCAATTTGCAACACATGGAGAAGAAATAGGAGCTGTTTTGGGTTTTTATGAGTTTTGGAGAGCATTTTGGAGCTTTTTGTGGACAGTTTGATGTGTCACCATGTTGGACTTGGTCAAACTTGACCTTTTCAACAGTTTGAAGCTCATTTAGAGAGAATATAGGTGCTATATTTTAGACTTTTGAGGGGCATCCAACCCAAGGAAGCTTCTAGCTCCATGTTTAGTGCAACTGTTTGGAGCTTTGCTACATATTGCTTTTGTAACGCATTTTGTAATCAGTTTTTCTTATGCAATTTCTAGAGATAGAGACTTTTACAGTCCTTTGACAGTTTAAGCATGCTTTGTAACTCATTTTGGATATGAAAAGTAGATGATACCTTGGTTACTACTAGTAATAAAATTCTTATCTTTTTATTCTTTGCAACTTTGTGTATGTTAAATGATTCGATCAAGCTTTTTGTGAAACCCTTCATAATTTCCTTCTAGCTTGGTCTCATAAGTTATACCCTTATGCAAATAGTGTGTTTAAGAAGGTTACTATTTGTGTAAAAAATGCATTTTGCTTGCTGATTGTGAAGTTAACCTTCCATTTAGCTAGTATTTTTGTGTTCAGTCCTCTTAGTGAAGCACTTATGCAAAAGCACACAGAAATAAATTGTGCAAACTTAGTTTTTATTAGTTGAAGCCTAGTGTTAAAGTTTCTAAATTTCATTATCCTTCTAAATTTGGTGTATCATTGTAGGGTTAAGTTTCATTTCAAGTACTCTTTCTTCCCCGTTTCCTAAAAGTCATTAGATTAGGTGATAACAAGAGGAATCCGGCCTTCTCCGGAGGTTGACCTATAATTATCAAAACCCACACTTTGAGAGGTCTTCCCATGTTACACTGGAGTGTTGAATTTCATATTCAACAGGGTGCAATTTCAGTAGATAACAATGAAATCATATATTAAAGCCTAGACACCCACATTGAATTCTTTAGTCTTGATAAACTGATCATGCCATTTATTCCTTTGCTTTTGAATTATATGTGTGTGATGCATAACCTCCATTCTAATTTCACCTAACCCATTCAGATTGTGTAGCCTCTCGTTCTATGCTGCTGTCAAGTCCATATCTAGTTCAACCGTTGTTCTAAGTGTTTTTATTCAAATTCAATTGGTAGAACTATTGTTTTATCATACACTAGCTCATAAGGTGTGAAACCTATAGTTATTTTTCATGTTGTCCTATAGGCCCATACTACCTTAGGTAATCTGGTTGCCCAGTCTTTTATGTGAATTTGCACTTTTTTGGTTAGAATATTCTCAATCTCTCTATTTGTAACCTCCACCTGCCCATTGGCTTGGGGATGATAAGGTGTTGATTTTCTATGCCTGATTTCATATTCCTTAACCAATTTAGAAATGAGTCATGAAGTGAACTGAGGACCATGATTAGTCACAATCTCTCTAGGTACTCCATACCTAGTAAAGATGTCTTCATACAAAAATTTAGCTACATTCCCATCTCTAGAAAATTGTTATGCCTTGACTTCAGCCCACTTTGTCAGATAATCTGTACAAACTAAAATATACTCCTTGTTATTAGATGTTGGTGAAATTGGGCCTATATAGTCTAGCCCCCATTTATCAAATGGTGTTAGTGCCAACTATGGCTGCAAAGGCATCTCATCTGTTCTTTTTGGCTTACCCATTCTCTAACATCTATCACAACTCCTTGTATACTTTACTTAATCCTTATGAAGAGTTATCCAATAGTAGCCAATTGTTAGGATCTTGAGTGCAGTCCTTTTGGCTACAAAGTGACCCCCACAGGGCTCATCATGGCAAGTTTTTAGGATGTCAAAAACCTCATCTTCTCTTATACATCTCCTCATTATATTATGTAGACTTGTATAGAATAAATAACCATATACCCAAGAATATGGAAAACTTTTATGCATCAGTTGTCTCTTTTCTCTAGGAGGGAAGTGTGATGGTATTTTTCTTGCCACTAAGTGATTTTAAATATCATCAAGCCAAGGTGTGTGCACATTGAGAGAAAAAAAATGCTCATCTAGAAAATAATCATCCACAACACCTTCTTCTAGCTGTGTTAGTAATCTAGACATAAATTTTCCACCACATTAGCCTTCCCAAGCTTATCCACTATTGTTATATCAAATTCCTATAGTAAGAGTAACCAGTAAGAGTAACCATATGACTAGTCTACTTCCAACCATAGGTTTATTCATTAAATATCTAATTGTAGTGTGATCGACATTGATAAATACTGGGTACCATGTGATATAGTGTCTAAACTTGTTGATTGCATAGACAACTGCCAACATCTCTTTATCTGTAACTGTATAGTTGAGTTCTACTCCTTGTAAATTTTTGTTGATGTAATATATAACTGTATACCTTGGAATTTATCCTATTCTAATGCATAAAATAACTCAAAATACGAATGATAATAGTCCAAGGACACCTCAAGATTAGCCAAAAGAGAGTGACAAAACAATAAGGAAAATAGATAGCACAAGACAAATGGTTTTACCTTCCTTTGTTGTTGATACCCCTTTGATTGGCCCTTGCTTAGAATGGGATGTGTGCTCCTTGATGGCTCTATTGAGGATCTTTGCTATGTGCTTGGATACAAATGCAAAAGGATGTAATTGAAAATTGGATGAGTTCACAAAATGGCAGCATGTAATTGCAAAATGACTAAGTCTTGAAAATGCCCTTGAGGAGGGGGTATTTATAGAGAAACTTGAATTCTCTAGAGAATTCAATGGTCAAGATTGATCCAACAAGGTCAAGATGAAGGGCTATGGTGGGTTGAGAACCCACAAGCCCTCACATCTTGACATGTGGAGGGTGAAGTGGCCAAGGGAGGATGAGGTGGAAATGAGTTGTCAAGAAGGTACATGAGGTGGAAAAAGGACATGCACCTTGGGGGGTGAGAGGATTTCCACAAAAAGGGATTTCTTGTCCCCAAGTAGGAGTGAAAGGGACATTTGAGGAATTTTAGAATTCCTCAAAAATCTACATGGGAAAAGGAAAGGTGGTTGGGGGGATAAATGTGAATTAAAAATTCACATTCCTAGGATGATCTAGAGGGTAAAAGGTGGGCTCCAAAAAGGTGGGACTTGGTCACATGTGGAGATTGTGACAAGTCCAAGGTTCTAGAAGCCTTGGAAGGATAACATGTGAATTAAAAATTCACATGGGAAGAAGAGAGACATGGGATAAATAAATGAGAATTAAAAATTCTCATGGGAAGGAGAGTCAATGTCTAAAAAGGAAAAATGGAAGAATTGACCAAAAAGTGGTGCTAAATTTAGCTAATGACTTTGGTTAAGGTTGTGCAAACATTGGATTAGGCTAATTAATAGAAGATTAGAGGGAAGTGGCAAATGTAGGAGGATGTGACATTAATCTCTGATTAAGAGGATGTACATCATAACCCTGAATTAATTAAATTGATTCAGATTAGGGTGAGGTTATGGAGGATGTGACAAGGAGAGAGAAAGTGAGGAATTTTAAATTGATTTTTAAATCAAAAAGAGGAAGGATGACTAAATTAAATAAATTAGTGTATTTATTTAATTTAGAGAGGAATAGGGTAAAAGACAAAGTATTAATACTTTACCGATATGAGATGAAAGGTGTAATATTAATTTAATAAATTAATATTAATACGATAGGTGGAAAGGCAGTAAATTTAATCATATGGAAGTGATTAAATTTGGATGCCTACAATAACATACTCCTTATTACCTTCCTTTTGTCTCAATACTGCTCCTATAGCAAATTCAAAAGCATCAATGTGTTTATGCAAAGGCTATGTCTAGTTAGGCCCTCTCAAGACATGTGCTTTTTCAAGGTTGTCTTAAGTGCTTCAAAAGAGTGTCGACATTTTGTGGTCCATTCAAATTCTATATCCTTGGTGAATAAAAAAATAGAGATGCTACTATTTTGTTGAAGTCCTACATGAACCTTCTATAGTAGCATGCATGTCCTAGAAAACTCCTTACATCCCTTTATTTATGTGGCATAAGAAGTGTGGATATTATCTCAATCTTGTTGGGATCCACTTGAATTCCTTCACTTGATATAAAATGTCCTAGAACAATCCCTTGGGTCATCATCATGAAACATTTCCCATGACTTAGGGATAAATATGTTCTTGAAACCTTTTCAAAACCTTATCTAGATTGTTGAGTGCTTCTTCATATGTTTCTCCATAGGTGGTGAAATCATCCATATAGATTTTCATGGAGTCATGAACATAATCTAAGAAAATACTTAGCACTTCCCTTTGGAAAGTGGTTGGGGCATTACATAGTACAAAGGGAAGAACATAATAGGCATATGTGCCCCAAGGGCATATAAATGTGGTCTTATCCTAGTCCTCTAGAGCTATCTTTATTTGGTTATAGCCACTAAATCCATCTAGAAAGGAAAAATACTTTTTACTTGCTAAGGAATCAAGCACTTGACCAATGAAAGGTAGTGGAAAGTGAATATTTCTAGTGGTTGTGTTTAGCTCTCTATAGTCCACACATACTCTCCATTTTCCTCCTTTCTTGGGGACAATAACTAAAGGTGACACCTATTGACTATCAAAAATGGGGTAAATGAAGCATGCATCAAGTAACTTTTGTAGCTCAATTTTAAATATTTTTCTTAAGGCAAGATTCATCCTTCTTTGGGGTTGCCTAATTGGTTTGAAACCATAATTTATGTAGATTTTATGCATACACAATTTTGGATCAATCCCCTTCATGTCATGGTAGTCCCATGAAAAGGCTGTTGTGTGTGACTGCAACACAATGTTTGGGGAATTTTGTTGTTCCTCAGTTAATCCATTGTTAACATTCTACATTTTACTTAGCATGATTTCTAATGTCTTGGATGCTGATTGTATAGATGAAAGGTCAAGCCCACTAATGTTTGGGACACATTCTTGTGGCAATAGAGAATGGAAAAGCTAGGATACTTCTTTTGATGAATTTGTAGGTATAATATTCTGTAGTGGATCTTGTAGACATGAAAGATAGTCTTGTTGTTGTGGGTCCCTATTGCAATTATTTTGTATGATGTGGTAAATTAAATCATCCTCATCTTGATTTGTCAATAGGGATTGTGTTCAATAGTCATGAGAGTTTGTAGGGAATAGTGGTCTTCTTCATCCAAGGTAGGTCATATAGTTTGTTCTAGATTTTTATGAGGTTGGGCTAGTGGATAGAGAACCAATTTCTTAGTCACAATTCCATTTGATATATCATGTTCCCAGACCTACAACCTATAAATGTATTAGTTGTTGCTAACAATGGTCTGCCTAAAATAAGTGGATATCCTACAAGGTTGGACTTTGTCTACAAGACTGAAATATGTAGGATACTCCCATGAATCTAATGCTATGACTAAGTCCCTAATGATCCCCTCAAGTTTCACTGTTGACCTATCTTCCAACTGTAAAATAGTAGGTGTAGGTCTAAGGTTTACTAGTTGTAGTAGTTGCATTGTCTCCTTAGTCATGACATTATGGATGCTCCTAAATCAATCAAAGTGTTCTTGATAAGGGTTCCATTTATCTTAACATTCAGTACTGGACTTATAAAGTATGTATATTTAGGGTCACTTATATTCCCTAGCATAATGTTAGCAAGGTTCCCTAGGACATGAATTATCTGAGGGCCCTTCCTCTTTCTCCCTAGCTTTTTAAGACAAAGGTCTCTTACTATCTTGGTATAAATTGTGATATCCTTGATAGCTTGAATGGGGGTAATTTTGATACTTACATCCTTAAGCTGACCCAATATGTCTATCTTAGCTTGGGTTTAGTGTCTTGGAATGGCTAAACAAAGGGAATGGAGGCTCTGGACTTGAAATAGTCCAGTTTGCCTGATTTGACTCAGGCTCCAGAGGTGAATTTTTTAAAGCTTCTATAGTGGGTTCCTCATCCACCATCTCAGTAATTTGAGGGGATGAAGGCCCAGCCAGTGTTTTTCCTGACCTGAGGTGGACATCACTCACCTCTACCCCATAAGTAGGGTATTAAATAGCCTCATTAGACCATACCTATTGGACAGGCTTGTTGTTGGGGTTAGGTGCAGGTTGGGTAGGTAATTGAAGTGCTCTTGGTGGTTGAGATGTTGGGTTTGATGGATTGAGCATTATGGCCTACTATTGTGGTTGTGAAGGAAATAAGGGTTGCTGGTAGTTCATATTTTGGTGTTGCCACTGCTAGCCCTTTTTCCATTGTGGTTGCCATTGATTTTGTTGCACTGGCCATTGAGGGTTGTAAGTAGATCCTTGGAAATCTTATTGTGGCCATACATTTGGTTGTTGTTGGTTCTAGTTTTGCTGATGATTTTTCCATTGTTGAGGGTTTAGCCATTGGTTTTGTTGATTTGGCCAAGGTTGGTGGTTCCAACTAGAGAAATTCTAATTACTAACTGAAAATGGTGTATTCAAATTTAAAGGGTCTTGTAGCATACCTTGTCTTGGTTTCGATGGCCTTCTTTGGGAAATGTAGAACAACTATCCATCTTCACCTTCCAGTGGTTGAAAATATGGTTTCTCTTGTTTGTCCTCTATGATACTAGCCACCCTTTTACACTTGCAATTGGCTTTTCTTTGTCTACAATTGGGGTAATATTTAGTAAGTATTGCCTCAGCCTCTTCTTGCTTCTTCTTCACATGTAGAGTGTCTAATTAAGTAGCTAGATGACTTATAATATCTTCTTTCATATTGGATAGTAGGTTACTTAACTCTACTCTGGAAACCCTATTGGATGTCTTGCTAATGGAAGATGCTTTTCCCCCCCTCGTCCTTTTGGTAAAGGTCCTTGAGTAATTTCTACAAACCTTGCAGATTTCTTCAAAGGTTAGTTGAGAAACATCCCCTGACCCAATAAGGTTAAGGTAATCCATGCGATCATCATTGAATCCTCTTAAAAACACCAGCTTCAGTGATTCTTTTGAGAGTCTATTCTTTGGGTTCTTCTTCAAGCAAAAGTGGAACCTCTCTACATAATCCTCCAATGGTTCATCCTCTTTCTGAGTCATCCTAAAAATGTCATCCCTTCTTCTATCAACTCCTCTACAATAGTCCTGGTGTTTTTCTAGGAACTCTATTTTCATAATGTTTCAATCTGGAACATCTCTGCCCAACCCCATAAACCATCTCATGGCAACATCCTTCATAGTTGTAGGAAATAGATTGAGCCTATGAGCATCAGTTGTGTAGTCATAACTCCTACATAGGACATCAAACTTGAACAAAAATGTGTTTGGATCCTCAGTTACCAAACCATAGAAAACTGTACACACTTTAAAATGTCTTGAATGATACTACACACTTGAATCCAATATATTAACATCGTTTCGTCATGAATTTCATCCTCTTTTCACCTATTTGATTAAATAAGCCTAATTATTTAATCAAAGGCATCATTTTTCATCTATTAATCTAATTGACCTAATTGGCTTAATTCACCCCCTCTCGTGCTGACATTTCACCTTGTTTAATTAAATAATGCAAATTATTTAATTTAAACCCCTAAGTCCTCTTATTTAATTAAATAAACCTAAAATATTTAATTAAGTATCATTGCATCCCCCTTTTCATTAAAACAATAAATTAATGAATATAACTTTATTCTCCATCTTGTACATTAAAATTTAGTTTTAATTAACTAAATTGCTAATTTCCCTCCATCCACTTGCATAGGGAATATTCCAAAGGAATATTCTCCTATTTGGCTCCAAAATTGTAATGATTTCTTTCAAGCAAACTTTGTAACAAACTTTCAAAGTTGTTATAAAGTGTGTTTATTTGAATCATTCTTATCCCTTGATCTTTCCTTGATCCATGTGATATTTGATTCTCATCCATTGATGAGAATCTTTGATCCAGGTGCTCACCCTTCATCCATTGTTGACCATTGATTGATCAAATCAATTGAGCCCTTGATTCTTCATTTGCTCTCCTATAAATAGATCACTATTTGGAGACAAATGGATCCACCTTTTCAGAGTAAACTTGTGCTATTGAAAATCACACTCATCTTGCATACATTTAGAATTTTTAGTTTAAATCTTGATCATAGTAGTTGCTATTGGAAATATTTCATGCCTTTCTAATGTTCTTTGATTTGCTCATGTCTTCCCACCTAGTCTTTCTGTCTAAACGTGTTGTTTTAACGAGGACATTGTGCATATATTGTCCCTAATTCTCATTTCCATTGTTTATTGATTTTCCTAGATTGTTTGATGATGATGAAATCTGGGTTTATTGAGGTAGTTTATATCTATCTTATTGAAAGCAAAAATGGAGAGGTTTGTAACTTCCTATATATTTTACATTGTCATTTTGCATTGTTTATTCACTTGCTCGGATTGTTTGATGGGAATGAAATCTGTGTCTATTGACAGGGTTTATGGCTATCATGTTGGAAGCAAAAAATGAGTCGATTGTAAGTTCCTATATCTTTACAATGCCATTTTATAATTTTTTGCATCTACATTTTATGGGTTAATGTCTATTGTTTGTTGTTCCTTGCATTTACTAGTCTCTAATTTTCATTTATTATGAATAGACTGAATTGTAGGCATCATTAATGGATTATGGTGTAAACTTTACATGTCCTATTTTAATGAGGACATTGTGCATATATAGTCTCTAATTCTCATTTCTGTTGTTTATTCATTTGCTTGGATTGTTTGATGAGGGTGAAATCTCGGTCTATTGAGGCAGTTTACATTTATCATATTGAAAGCAAAAAAGCAGAGCTTTGTAAGTTCCTATATCTTTTTCATTGTCATTTTTGTGTTGTTTATTCACTTGCTTTGATTGTTTGACGACAGTGAAATTTGTGTCTCTTGACAGGGTTTATGCCTACCATGTTGAAAGCAAAAAAAGAGCCGGTTGTAAGTTCCTATAACTTTTACAATGTCCTTTTATAGTTTTTTACATCATTTCATTTTATGGGTTAATTTTGTTTATTGTTCCCCGCATTTACTAGTCCCCAATTTTCATTTATTATGAATAGACTCAATTGCAGGCATCATTAATGGCTTATGGTGTAGAATTTTATGTCTATGAAATACGTGTCTATTGAGACGGTTTATATCTATCATATTGGAAACCAAAAAGGAGGGATTTGTAAGTTCCTATATCTTTTACATACTCATTTTTTGCATTGTTTATTCATTTGCTCAGAAAGGTTGATGAGGATGACATTTGTGTCTACTATTAGGGTTTATGTCTATCATATTGGAAACAAGAAACAAAGCATTTGTAAGTTCTTATATCTTTCACAGTGTCGTTTTATAGTTTTTTACATCTCTACATCTTGTTAGTTAATATCTATTGTTTGTTACATTCTCTGAATTTATGGGTTAATGTCTATTGTTTGCTATCTTGTGCATTTTATGTGTTGATGTCTATTCTTCCCTATCTCTGAGTGCTTTTATGAGTCAATGTTTGTTGATGAGTTACAAACTTAACACCATAATTCATTAATGTTGAATTTCTTGCTAGCCACAACTAAAAATGGATCTAATATTTTCTCTCCATCCATCCATGCCAAGTGAACTTCAATCTATCAAAATCATTTCATCAATTGGTAATGTTTTGTTGTTGTTGGAAACATTTCATGGCATTTTCATTTATTGCTAATGGACTGAACTGTAGTCGTCATCAATGGATTCTGGTGTCAAGCTTTAAGACTGTCAAGCAAAGGATTATTTTTGTTTTTTATTCTTTTGCATACATTACTTGATGATGATGAAATCTATCAAAAAAGGAGGCAATTGTAATTCCCTATATATTTTACGTTGTCTTTCCTGCATTATTTATATCTATCATTTGCTTTTATAGATTGATGCTTGTTGTTCAGTTAAGACTTAACACCATAATTCATAAATGTCCAGTTCTTTGTTCACCACCATTAACAATGCAACTAATCTTTTGTCTCCCACGCATGCATGCCAATCGCATTTCAATATGTTAAATGAAAATTAGGTTTGGGTAAGTGCAAAATCGGTCGGTGTAAAATCTGTAATATTTCATATTTATTTCATCACTATGAAATGTTTTTTTTGGGGGGACATCCAATTCTTCAATCAGATTAGATTCATAATTTTCTATCTTTTCTCTCCCTTTCATTGATTACCTTTAAAATTAAACAACTTTAATTTAGGATGTTCTTCCTCCACAGGTATTGATCTCTCAGATGTAAGCACACAAGTTCCTACCCTTGCTGCCCTATCAAAAGCACTTGAAAGGACATTTGTAAGATTTTTTGCATCTTGCCTCTCTTTCATATTAAATGATTTCTCTTTCTAGTATTTTTATGCCTTTTGCTTTTAACTATTTCTTCTATCAACTAATTACTACTTTCAATTTCTCAATGCAGTTACCTAAACCAATGAAATTTGAAAAGACAACTCAGTTGGCACTCATTGATATCCATGCTACTATGATCAGAATGAAATTATCATTTCCACATGCATCAGATTGACTGATTCAATGTACATAAAACTATTTGAAATTCTATAAATTACATATTTCATAACTCTTTGTAGTCTATAGAATATCACATTTTTGATTTGGACAACTCTAATCAAGGATATGTATCCTTCTTTTGATAAAACTTATCAAACAAAATTTATCTCATCACATATATGTTCAAAGATTTTTTAATATGGCTATTCATACAATGTTTGTTTGATTTGATATTATTACATTACAACATCGCATTATCTTACACCCATTACTCATTTATCTTATCTCTTTACTTCAAAACTTTTCATATATGTCTTGATGATCATAGTAGCTTAGCATTTTGCATACATTTAGCATTTTTAGTTTAAATCTTGATCATAGTAGCTTAAAGCATCCATTAATGGCTTCCATGGTAATTTAGTTGCATCCATTTAGTATATTTTGGAATTAGGACTTGCATACCTTTAGAATAGATTTGCACACATTTACAACACATATCTTAGCTTTTATCATGTTTTCATTCATCTTTTTCATCAGTTTCCATCAATTTTAATCAATAAAATCGATTGGAAAGGCTCATATTATCCAGGGGATTGGGAAAGCGTCGCCATTCCACATCAATGCGACACCACTCCCCCAATAGGATAAGATTTAATGGCTTAGAATAGATGTTTTTCAAGATTTCATGTTTTAGAATGTTAGTTTTAATGGCTTCTTTGCTTTGTTTATATTGAATATCTTATTGGGATTGATGCTTAATGGATTAAATATGCCTCAAATCCTCATGGATCAGATGTAGTTAACCTATAATATGTCATTGGTCACATTTTGGTGCTAGAAGGAGTGTAGGACTAATCAAATATGATGAATTTCTCTTTAGATTCCCATTTTCTGGTGTTTTCAGGTTCAACGATGCACTTTATCAAAATCAACAAAGCACCTGGGATGTGTCGCGGCTATACATCTACACATTTTGGTTTTATTTTAGAAACATATAATTAATTTAGTGACGCTTGATTAAATTTCATCATTGCATATTAAAATAGTGACACTAAAATTATTTTTTATCCATCAAGAATTTTGATTTAGCGGCGCATTTGATTTGGGTGACACTATTGATGTCACTGTTTACTGCAGAGTGACACATCTAATTTTTCAATATAGCGACACACATGCGATATAGAAATACATTTGATGAAAATATAACGACGCAATTGATTTCAGTGTCGCTTTTTACTTGTAAACTAAATAGAAGCTGAATCTTGAGATGTGTTTTAATTTTTTGATTTCATCTGGTTTCTAACATGTCATTGACTTCTGGTTTTTGTTTTTGACGCTAACTAGTTTTGTACATTTGGGAAATAAAATTTGAAGTGAAGGAGCATACCATCATTTGATTATACATTGTAACAAGTGTTTTTACACTTATGGGGCAATTATAACCCATTTTATGATGCTTTACTTCACGTTTTAGAACCAACTAGATTTTTTTTGGGTTTAAAATTAACATTCAAAGTTGGTTAAAATTGAACCCACATATCCTCATTTTGCAATATCAGGTTTAAAATTGAACAAGACAATCCCAACACTTCAATTTGGTGCTTAAAACAAACTCATTATGCTTGTCAAGGTTAAAATGAATGCATGTTTGATTTGCTTGTGTGTGCTTGTTGTGTGTATCCTCTCCCCTTGCACTTTGTGCGATCTTGGGTGAAGAGAAACACACAAGTATACTTTTTTTCTTGGAAGCGCCTATCTTCCCCCTTTGTGCTTTATGCAATCTTGGGTGAAGAGAAACACACAAGTATACTTTTTTTCTTGGAAGCGCCTATCCTCTCCCCTTGCACCTTTTGGAAATCTTGGGTGATGAAAGAATTTTGAGCTTCACAATCTATGTTACCTTTAGAGGGTTTGCCTCCCAACTTGTGAGAGGGAATGACCCAAGCAGTGCTTTCATTTCGGTCCACTATATAAATAAATTGGTGTGACAAAAGTCATTAACCAACTGGTGTTGTTGTCTTATACCGAAGAATGTCTCCCTTAGTATCTGTGTGATACATCAAAACCCTTAGATGTTTCTAAGGGTTGGGAGGCCTCTTAATTGAGTGAATCACCACATGTATAGGCACTAGTTTATCCTAAATATGGTCATTAAAAACCTTGTTTGTAGTGGCTAACCAAGTCCATTTTTGAAATGTATTTTAAGGTAGTTCATTGGAATAACACCGTTCTACGAAGTTACTTACCATGTTCCATTTTTGGTTGAGGTAATAAATCAAATAGGGAAGGGATTCTTTTGATTAGCATGTCAAGATGGTACATTTCCTTGACATAGCCCATTTGTCCTCTCCATCTTCACGGATTAATCATCTCTTATGGGGATGGTTAGTAAGCCTACTAAGAAATACGTACCCACTTGAACTAGGATTGTAAATGCTCGTGAGTTAGTTAAACACTTGCTTGGTTCCAAAACATTGCAAACAAACATCAACAAGTTTTCTCAAAATTTTAAACCCTTTAGTTTAACTATGGATACCCTTTGAAAGGTCTTGGTATTGATGCTTGTCCCAAGGATTTTATCATTAGAGACTTCTAAATATCTTGGCTTATATCTCAATTCGTACTTTCCAAAGTTAACCTAGGCAACTATGGCTCTAACTTCATGATTTTCACATAATGGACCTTGTGAAATGAATGGCATTTTTGACATGGGTGAAATCACAATACCGTGTCACTTTTTTCCCAAGATGGACATTCACATCAATATTTTTAACTAAATCTTCATCTTGTAAGACCTATAGCAACTAAACCATTAAGAATTTGAAGATGATGCAAACTAGTGATTTGTGGCAATTTGTGTGTAGATTCTATATATATATATATATTTTAAAAAATCTAAAATAAATTATGAATCTTTCAACATCTCCTTTAATAAATAGTTTTAAACAAAAAACAACATTTTCAAAAAGTAACATTTGTGTCGTACAACATAACTTTTTTTCTATAAAGGATAAAATTCTAATTTTTGAAATATAGATTCTCAACATCAGTATCTAGGGAAAGAATATTTTTCCATAATTTTTTTTTACATATATATTTTTAATTAATTTATGAAGTCATCATAACTATAATTTGGACATGCATGTGTGTTGTACAACCTAACTTGTGTATATATTGAAATCCATTTTCTTTTTTTGGTGAAACAAGGACATCAATACCTAGGGAAAGGGTATTAAAATTTTTTTTTTACAATGGTTTAGTATTTTTCCACCTCTGCAAAATAAAGAGCTTGATGTTCAAAGAAAAGCCTATGTTCAATAAAAATTGAAAATTAAATACATGATAAAATGAAAACATATCAAAACTATACTTGTTGGAAAGCTTATTTCAAGGGCTACAATCTTGTAAAATATAATTTCTAAATGGAATTATTTAGTCCCTCAAAAGGTAAAGAAAAAGTGTTTTTTTGCCAACATTTTGATAGGTGGGAAGGAGAATCCATTGTGGGTATGATTTAATACTAGAGGGGTTATATCCAAGGGGGTGTGATATAAAGGAGTCTTATCTATCCCTCTTCAATTAAAAACATTTAGATGGAACCTCTCAAGGCTTAAATCATTAGTTTTTCTAAAAAAAGTGATTTCAAGCAAAAATAAACATGTCCCAAAAGTGAGACACACTATTGTGGCAACACCCACATAGACATTTAGTTTGAAACTTAAGCAAGACAAGTGTTTGTGGTAAAAAGAACCTCATTAACCAAGATAAACTCACAATTGAACCCCAAACATGTGCTTGTCTTTATAAATACCATTTGGCATTCGATTGCTCCAATTGAACAACCAAACCTTACGCCAGTTATCATACAACCAAACTTTGAACTGATTGAAGGAGAACAAATAGACATAATTGGTAGTTTGAGAAGCTTCACAATCAAGACAAAAGAAACACCAAACCAATAGAGAAACAAAGCAAACATCCTAGACAAACAAGAGCAAAAAGCTGATATTGTAGTTGGAAGGCCTATTTTACCATCTCCTATGTGGCAATAGATATCCTCTTTTCATGATCTTGTGCTTGTCTTCATGATATCCTGAAAAATCAAAATCCCCAAACGAAGGTCCAAATTTCACCATTTCAAATGTAGACATCATAGTTTAAATTATATCAGAAAACAGGCCTTGAAGCTTTACCACAATCAGGACAACTTGATAAGAAATTTTCATTCTCGCCCTTTGTTGAACGAACTAGATTTATATGTCCAAATGGTCCCTATCATTTAAATCAACATTGATCTTTTGAGTTTGAGTTACTTTAGAGGTATAGCATTTTGGTCTTGCAACGAAAAGGTTCATTCTAGGTTAACATTTTAGGTCAAACATTTCATCCACCCTTATCATATTTCACACTTCATTTCACCAAACTTATAAATTTTTTGACACACCAACACTTTTTGACTTGGACATAATAAGACCATCCCCTAACTTAGCTATGTTGTGTGTGAAATGGATCCTTTTCCATGCACTTAGTTAAGTTGGTTATCACTTTTGGACTCGTTTATCTTGAAGGTCACAAGTCTACCTTAAAGATTCACAAGTTCATTGGAATCTTTTATCCAAACATCAAAACAACAAACCTCTTTGTCTAAAAGTGTTGTCCCAAAATGTTTGCAAAGATCACTCCCCATATCACTCACCTTTTCATCTCCCAGTAACATCATTGATCCAAAACGACTTAGAGGGTCCCTCTTACCTAAATTTTAGTCAACTAGAGAGTTTCAACATTACAAATCCCAACATAACTCTCCCATAGGTGACCCAAAATTTATGGTAACAACAAGATCACAACATATGAGAATCATGGATAAAACCAAAGTCACATCCTCCAAAAGTGATACCAACCCTCAAGGATTTTATCCAAGAAGTCACTTTGCCCCCACACAACAAACCCAAGATCTGGTGGGACCCTATGAGGTAGAAGATGTTACAAAAAATCCATTTGAGCTTACTAAAGAAGAAATCCTTGAGTATAAGAAAGAACGTCAAACCTTAGATAAAATGACTTCAAATCTCCCATCTTTTTTCGCAAAAACTTTGTCACAAGGCTTGAATCCATCCATGATTCCATTAATTTCATCACTAGGGCCAAGTCAAACACAAACACCTAGTCTTGCAACTAGTCTTGCTAAGGAATTTGGTCACACTCTTCCTCTAGTAAGCAACACACTTGTGGGTACCCTAAACGCTAATCCTCCCCAAAACACCACTTGGACACCTACATTTGGTGCTCCTACCATTCTTGAGCATCCCCTACATCCGCATAAACCACTTACACTCCATGACTCCACGATGAACTCAACATTTTGAGGGCAACCATCCTCATCCATCTCCACAAGTACCACAAGTGTGCCCAATGTCACACAAGGTAGTATTGACCAAATATCTCAAATAGACCAACAAGGGTATGTCAACAACCTTACACAAAATCACCCATTAACACAACAAGGGACATCTTTATCCAGTCACCCCCTAGGTTCATTCGTACCATTAGTTTCACAAAACACATATATCCTATCCATCACCAACCCAAATCAAAGCAACACCTTGGTCACAAACCCAATCAATCAAGGTAATACCTTGGTCCCACCTCAAATACAACAAGGGTACCCTGAACCAATTGGTCACGTGAACCCTTTCAATCAATTACAAGGTCTGAATGTGCCATTGCCATCGCAATACCAAATGACACCATCATCATCTTTCCCCTTGGTTCCCCACATCACGCAAAATGAAATGGGACCTTAAACTCACATTCCTCCATCCCAATCCACCATCTTGCAAGGAATGTTAAACCAAGTCAACCCCCAACCTCTTGTCAACAACCCAAAACCCACTCAAACTGTGAACACCCAAAACCCATCACAAATGTCCCAACAACCAAATGATCCTACATTGCAAGCACATGCTCTAGCCTTACAACAAGCACAACAGGCTTATCAAAAATTCATTCAACAATAGCAAGCCCAACAAGTAGCACAACAATAATATCAAGGAACCCTAGTAACACAACAATAACAACAAGAATCCCTAGAAGTACAACAACAATAACAATGAGGACCAACGAGGACCACCAATTCTAGATTTATTCAAAAATGATGAAGAAATCTTTGAATTCATGGGACTTCATGACAATTTACCATGGGAAGATCACAAATATGGTTTTTATATAGAGCTAGACACACAGGCGTACTATGGGGAGACAATTGAATCCTTTAGTCACAAAATTGATGACATGAAAATAACATGCAAATCCTTGAGTGAAAACCACACTATGACACTTTATGAATCTAAAATAGTAAAAATAAAGGACGCATTCGAGGGTGAAAACCTCTCAGAGGCACCCAAGGATGAGGGATTCAATCTCCCCCTTATTGCAATGCATCCAAAAAAGTTAGTAGTACTAGCAGAAAAGGCCACCCTAGTGAATGTAGGAACAAAAGAAGCACCCAATATAACTTTCTATGTCGAATCCTTGTTGGATGAAGAACAGAAAAACCTAGCAGCATTCCTGAAAGAGAAGAAAAAACTTTGCATGGTCATACATAGATATGCCAGGCCTTGATCCAGAAGTGGTTGTGCATCACTTAGCATTCTATCCTGAGGCTAAACTAGTGAAGCAAAAATTATGAAAGATGCACCCTCAAATAACACTCTTGGTGGAACTAGAGTTACAAAATATTCTTGACATCAAATTTATCCGACCAATTTACTATCTTGAGTGGGTTTCAAGCCTGGTACCAGTCTCCAAACCCACTAGGGGCATCATAATATGCAAGGATTTTAGCAACTTGAACAAGGCATGTTTGAAGGATGATTTCCCTTTGCCCAAAATCGAAATCATTGTTGATTTAACATCTAGACATGAAATGCTATGACTCATGGACGGTTTTTCAGGCTATAATCAAATCATGATCTCCAAGGAGGATCAACACAAAATTGCATTCACTTGTCCATGGGGAACATATTGTTAGAACATGATGCCATTTGGGCTAAAGAACACAGGAGAGACCTATCAAATAGCAGTGACCCTCATCTTTCATGATATGATCCAAAAAATAGTTGAAGACTATGTGGATGATATTTTTGCCAAATCAAAGAAAATAAGTGAGCACATAAAGGTATTGGGACCCATCTTCGACAAGCTCAAAGAATATAAGGTACGATTGAACTCGAAAAAGTGTGGCTTTGGGGTTATATCAGGGAGGCTTCTTGGCTACATCATGTGACAAAGAGGGATAGAGATTGATCCAAAAAAAGTGAAATCCATCCTAGACATGGAACCATTACAAACATTGAAGTAGATGAGAGGGTTACAAGGAAGATTACAGTCCATTAGAAGGTTCATGGCACAATTATTAGATAAAATCCAACCTTTCTTGCATCTTCTCCATAAGGGAATAATGTACAAGTGGGATGAGAAGTGTGATAAAGCCTTCCAACAAATCAAGGACTACCTATTGACACCTCCAGTGCTCAGGCCGCCGATACCAAACAAACTGTTAATCTTGTATATCTTAGCAACATCAATAGCACTAGGTGCTTTTCTAGCACAACATAATGAAAACGGAAAAGAAAGAGCCATCTATTACATCAGTAGGACCTTGGTGGGCTATGAAATCAACTACTCATCTATTGAGAAATCATGGTTAGTGGTGGTTTTTGCTTCACAAAATTTTAGACATTACATGCTGTCACACCAAATCAAGCTTATTGCAAAAATTGACCCATTGAAATACCTGTTATCTAAAGCAACTCTTATTGGGCGAATGGCCAAATGGGTAATGATCTTGATTGAATGGGTAATGATCTTGATTAAATTTGACATAGAGTATGTGGAGCACAAGGCAATAAAAGGACAAGTGATCGTAGACCAACTAGCAGAAGCACCTATCTATGCAAAGAACCCTTTGATATCTAAATTTCCTAATGAATCAACGTTCCTTGTCAATACAATAGATTAGTGGAAATTTCACTTTGATGGATCATTCACCCAACATGGATCAAGGGTGGGTATTATTTTTATCACCCCTCAAGGTGATTGCATATCGAAGTCATACCGACTATCCTTTCCATGTACTAACAATATTGTTGAGTATGAAGCTTTAATCATGGTTCTAAGGATAACAATTCAATGGAAAATACAAGAGTTGAAAGTCTATGGGGACTCACAGCTGGTTATCAACCAAGTCAATGATGAGTACCAAACTAAGGATGATAAACTCACTCCTTATAAGAAGATGGTAGAAAGTCTCAAGGAACTTTTCATTGATATAACTTTTGAACAGATTCCTTGCATGAACAATCGAGCAGTAGATGCCATGGCAAAAATTGAATCATTATTAGACATGCCACGCAATGTCCTTCAATGTGAATTCTCAGTAGAACAACTTCTCATACCATCTTTTGAAATCCTGGAATATGAATTTTCTTATGTAATCAATGGTCCTAGTTCCCCATGGTATCATGATATATTCACCTACCTTAGTAGAGGAACCCTTCCATCCGATATCACCTCCAATCTTAAGAAGACCTTTGTTAAAAAGGCATCCCAATTCATGATTCTAGGTGATACCCTTTTCCACAGAAGCATTGAGGGGACATTACTATGATGTCTCAACCAAGAGGAAGCCTTAACCACCTTAACAAAGGTACATGATTGCATATGTGGTTCCCATTCTAGTGGTATGAATTTAGCTAAGAAATTGCTGAGGACGGGGTATTACTAGCTAACCATGGAAAGAGAAGCCCATCAGTACACACAGAAGTGTGTCCAGTGTTAACAACATGGAGATCTTATTCATGCTCCAGCTCAAGAGTTGCAACCAATGGTCACACCTTGGACTTTCTCGCAGTGGGGGCTTGAACTCATAGGAAATATTACTCCAACCTCATCTAATGGCCACAAGTTCATCATAATAGCCACTGAATACTTTACCAAGTGGGTGGAAGCTATTCCTATGACCTACATAATGGGGAAGAAAATTACCAAGTTTATCCTGAATTACCTTATTTGTCGTTACGGTGTTTCATAAGCGCTTATCTCCAATAATAGAACACCCTTCAAAAATTGAGATGTGAAAGAGCTATGTCAAATATTCAACATCGAACATTGGTTCTCTACCCCATATTACTCCCAAGGAAATGGTCAAGTTGAGGTTACAAATAAGACCATTCTAAAAATCCTAACGAAAATGGTCAATGAAGCTGGTTGTGACTAGCATCTGCAGTTAAATCCCATCCTCTGGGCCTATAAAACCAGTATCCGCACACCTACAGGTGTAACCCCTTTCTCCTTGGTCTACTGATTAAAAGCCATCCTGCCTATTGAAGTCAAGCTTCCTTCACTATGAGTGTCGCTATAGAATCTGATCACAGATGAAAAGTACAAAGTATCTTGACTAAATGAGTTAGAATTCTTGGATGAGCATCATCTTGACCCCCTTAATCATTTGCAAGTATACCAAAACTGACTAAAACAGAGCTATAACAAGAAGATCAAGAGTCGGTCTTTCCAAGTAGGGGATCTTGTTCTCAAGCAAAATCAAAAAAATCTTTCAAATCAAGACAGTAAAGGAAATTTTGAGACTAACTGGTTAGGTCCATTTGTCATCACAACAAGCTATGGATTAGGAGCATACCAATTATCAATGCCTGAAGGTGAACCCTTGTAGGAACCAATCAACAGTCTGCATCTTACAAAGTTTTATGCCTAAGTTTGAAGGGTGTAAAATCTCAAAAAATAAAAAAAATAAAAAAATGATAAAAAATCCAAAAAAAGAAAGAAAAAGGATTGAAAATAGTAAAGAAAAACAATTGTCCTCTAGTGAAAACCACTTCGGTGGCACTTTGGGCAAGTACCTTGGTGAAAACTTGGTAAATAGGCACCTCATGTAAATAAGCACCTCCATCTATCTTTGGCTCTTTATCCTATCATTCTTTTCATTTCCTTCATCCATTGCATCATTCATCCTATTTATTCCATCACCCATCTGCATCTGTATCATAGCTTGATATTGTGAAGTATTTGTTGTGCATGTTTTGCACACACGCCCCGCCGAAGGCAGGGACCCCCCTCTTTTCTCTCTTGTAGGGTCATTTTAATCCTACCTCATTTTGTGTGCCCCTATTCCTGAGTCCAAGTGGGTCACATGCCTTAGAATGATCAGTTTTCCCTTAACCAGATTCACCTACCTAAATTTCACCAAGTCTTTTGCTTCCGTGAAAATGCCCCTGCGGGTTTCCCTTCGTCCATTGCCTTGGCATCCTTCAAGCCTTGCAGACTCGCAGCTGCAGGTCGCCTCATGTGGGTTGCCACTCATGTTTTGTTGTTGAGTAGCGACTGGCGCCCAACTTCCACCCGCATGGCAGGATCCGAACTTATTTTCTCCATCTGAGCCTTGACCAAGCATCCAAACGAGCATGGGTTCTGGCATTCAATTAATGGAAATTGGCCTATAAACGCTGCTCCATGCCCTTCATTTTACCTAGGGTGTTCGAATCTGAGGGAGAAACAAGGTCCCCCCTTCCTTTTCTGCTTTTTGCCTTGTTCCTGTTGACTTGATCCTTGATCGCTTGATTCACTTTTTCCTTCATTTTTTGACTTTGGGGACAAGTTTCCTATGGATTTGGGATGTTTTTGTGATGCCTAAGTGAACTACCAAGGTTTCGTTAAGTTTTGGGAAGTTGCAAAAATTTCATGTTGGGTCGTTGTCTCTCTTCTGCCGTTGGAACTTCCTTGTCGGGCTGTCGTCCCTCCATCGCCGTTGGAACTTCCTTGTTGGGCTGTCGTCCCTTCATCACTGTCGAAACTTCCTTGATGGGCTTCCATCCCTTCGTCGCCATCAGAACTTCCTTGTCGAGCCGTCGTCCCTCTATCACTATTGGAACTTCCTTGTCGGGCAACCGTGTGCTCATTGTCATTTCAAAAGGGTGGCGACCCTTTGACTTCCCCCTTCCAAATCTCTGCATTTCCAGAATGGGTGAAAAATTTAAGTTTTTATCATCTAGGGCCCATAAAGTGAGTGACTTCACATGCCTAAAGGGGTTGGATCAAATTTTTCATGTGTTTAGACATTGCGAAAATTCCTTGTTGGACCATTGTCCCTCCATGGCTGTTTAGGAACTTCCTTGTCAAGCCGTCATCCCTCTGCCACCATCAAAACTTCCTTGTTAGGCCACCATCCCTTCATCGCCATTGAAACTTCCTTGTTAGGCTGTCATGTGCTTATTGCCGTTTTAAAAGGGTGGTGATGCTCCGACTTCCCCCTTCCAAATTTTCACATTTTTCAAAATGAGTCAAATCTTAAGGAAGTATGTCTTGGCACTCTTTCTACCACTTTTCCCATGCGCTAAAATTGGAAAATCTCAAATTTGCTAAGTTTTGTGAAGTTTCAGAACTTCCTTGTCAGGCCACAGTCCCTCTGTTGCCATCATAACTTCCTTGTCGGTTCATCGTCCCTTCGTTGCCGTCAAAACTTCCTTGTCAGGCTATTGTCCCTCCACCGCCGTCAGAACTTCCTTGTTGGGCCATTGTCCCTCCGTCACCATCGGAACTTCCTTGTCGAGCCGCTGTCCCTTCGTTGCCATAGGAACTTCCTTGTTGGGCCGCCGTCCCTCTATCACCGTCAGAACATCCTTGTCGAGCCGTCGTCCCTCTACTGTCGTCAGAACTTCCTTGTCAGGCAGCCGTCCCTTCGTTGCCATCAGAACTTCCTTGTCAGGCCACTGTCCCTTTGTCACTATTGGAACTTCCTTGTCGGGTCGTTGTCCCTCCGTGGACGTCTACCTTCCGCCTTCCATCCCTCCGCCCATTGTCCATCCATCGTCTGCCTGTCGTCCGTCGCTCACTGTCCGTTCATTGCCCGTCGTCCTTCCGTCACCCGTCGTTCATCATTCGTTGTCTGCCTTTCATCCCTCCACCCGTTGTCTATCTATCGTTCGCTTGTCATCCGTCGCCCGCCGTCCGTCTGTAACCTGCCGTCCGCCATCCGCCTTTTGTCCATTGTCCATCGTCTACCATTTGTTGTCTGCCTTCCATCCACTATCTCCCTTCCGTCTACCATATCACTTCCATTTGTCGTCCGCCGTCCTTCTGTCCTATGGCGCCTGCACCCTTGAGCCCATATTTATGTTTGTGGCCCAAATGAGCTCCAAATATGAATATTATGATCTTTTGATGATGCATGGATGGATCTAACAAGGAGTTTACAGGATTTGACTAACGTTTGCCTTAATTTGTGTATGAAAGCACTTACCCTCACTTCATGTATGCAGGATTCAAGAAACCTACCGTAGGTTTGTCGTGGAGGCCCGTTGAGAAAGTTGGACAAGGAAAAGGCGCATTGCTCCTGTCACCATTAATTTTATGCCTACCTTTCCTCATAGCACCCATCAACAGAGCTAACATTAGAAGCATGCCTATGTTAACAGAGTAAGTGACAAATCTATAAAGGGTGGCCTTGAAAGTGGTGGGAGGGAGCGACTGTTTCCTCCCTCCAAACAAATAATCACAATCTGTCAGGAGCTTTCTCATTAGATCATCTGATCCATTTAACAACGATGCAAATCTACAAACAAGGTGTACTTGATTGGTTGAAGGATACTATAGATGCACCAACAAGAAGACAATTTTTAAACAATTTCAGCTACAACAAAAGGGCAATTAGCTAGAAGACAAAATTGCTACAGTGACTAGCCACTACAAGACAAAACAGGGAAAAGACAAAAAGATGTATTTTAAATTGCTGAATAATGAGGGGTAGGTGAAGTCCTAGTGCAATCAAATCTGAGCCACACAATGTAAATCAATCCTAGCCATTCATTTGGGCTTTGGAAAACTATAAATAGGGATCTCCCCTCATTTGTAAATAGTTGGAGAGCTGATGTAAAGGCATTCTGCAGCAATAGAGAGCTACATTGCATGATTTATGGGTGTTTCTCTTATGTTTCTTTATTATGCATGCATGGTTCTACTTCCCTACTAGTTTAGTTGTTATTTTCTTGAATGGAAGTGATGATGGTGTTTGCTGTTACTATATTTGATGAATTTCTAGCTCATGCTTTTTGTGGTTTGTTGATGATAAATCACTTTGTATTTAGCTAGTCTGAGCTTCCTTACTTCATTGTTGCAACTTAGTTCAATTGCATGTTCATGATGTGTGTGTGTGAACCCCAATCCTAGTACCTGCAAAACAACAAGAATAAATAAGTTAAACAAGAGATTGCAAGCCAAAACAAGGATTCCCCATGAAATCCATTTACAAATTCAAAGTAGGAAATAAAACAATGAAAAGCATAATAAAGAGAACGAAATAGATTGAATCCTAGTTTAAATGTGCAAATTCATGATCCCATGGGGGAATTGGTGCCAATTTGATGTGAAAATTGGCCCTTTCCCAATTACTAAGATGTAAGCTTGATATGTTGATGAGATTGATCCACTTTGTTGATGAAGGGTGAGAGCTCCAAGCCAAAATCTGCAAAAACGTAGCTAAGGACTCAATGATAATGGATGAAATTTGATAGATATTTGAGCATGGTAACTTTGCATAAATTGTGGATGATCAAATGAAGATATGAGCTCTTTATTTATAGAATTCCAAGATGGATGAATGTCCAAATTTGAGAAATGTGGGACTAACATTCATCCAATGGCATGATGCCACTTGTCAAGCTATGAATGGATGGAGGATGTGCAAGATTTGGGGATTGTGCCAATAAATGCATAATTTTGAATTTCAAATTTGTTGAAATGACTTGCAAAGGGAAGGGAAAATGCAATAAATGCCACTTGGCTCAAGGCAAAGGACATGTAAGATGAAGTTATTGCCTTGTTGGATGTACATGTTGACTTAGAATTTTTGAATTCAAATTTGGAGAATATTCCAAAAGATGCCTTGTGAGGAAAATAGAGATTTAATAAATGAATTAAATCTATTTTCATGTGCAACTTGCATTATCTAGAGGATGGGACATGAGATGAGATTAAATTAATCAAGGGTTAATCAATTTAATGAGAGAGGTTAGATGATGTGACCTATTTGACTCAAATTTATGGATTTATTTAAATCAAATAAGAGAGGAATATGACAAGAGATTAATTAAATAAGGATTTTGATTTATTTAATTAAAAGAGATGGTGTTAGATTAAATCAAATAAGGCTTTAATTTATTTAATTTAATGGATAGACTTTAGAGATTTAATCAAATAAAATTGATTATTTAATTAAATAGGGATAATTAGATCAAATGGATTGATTTAATTAACAAGAGAGAGTGACTTAATTAGACAAAATGATTTATTTAATTAAGGGATGAAAGTTGATGAATTTAATCAGATAAGGAGATTTGATTAAATGGTTAGCCGAGGGATGATTTAGGAAGAAACAATGTTAGTAGTCAGGATCAGATGCACAATGTCAATCAGTATATTTTACGTGTCTACATTTTGCCCCTCTTTGAAGCAATGCACTCGTTGCATTGGTTTAAAGAATAAATTATCTTGATCAAAGCCAAAAATTTTGTTATTAAAAACTTGCCCCACTGCTGCATGGCGAGAGAAAACATGCCATTATAATGCCCCCTCGAGAGATTGGACGAAAATTTTAATTTTTGGGTGATCTCGCGAAAAAAGAGAGGACAAAGTACCCAACAGGTCTGAAAGGGCCCCAGGAGGCTAAAAACGTGTCTAAACACAATAAAATGATGAAAAAAAAGCCTTGACCAGATAAAAACAGGTTCGGGGGTTTAAAACCTTAGTAAGATAGCCAATCAGGGTGAAAAAAACCCTAATTTTTAGGCTTAAAAGGGGCCCGAGGGGTCACTTTCAAGTCATTTTCAAACACCTCCAATAGTAATCTCAAGATTTGAGCTCAGACCTCCCGACAATATGGCGCAACGACAGCTTCCCCTGCACATTTCGGATCGAGTTCGGATGTACCAGCGGCCACCTGACATCAGGGCATCGGTAAGTGGTCCTTACCCAAGCTTTGTCTTTCATTTATTGTTTTAATTAATGCTTTAAAGAGTCGGTCTATCTGCAGTGACACTATATAGTGCTGCTCAGAGGTCAAACTGCACTGCTCGGTGTGATATAGCGCCGCCGCAGTGCAGTTTGGAGTTTAGAAACTTCGACGCTGAGCTCGAGGCCGACGAGGTAGTTTGGAAAGTGCAATGCGACGGTCTCAATTTAGCCCAAAGTGCGTCGCTGGGAGGAAAATTGCACCGCGGCGGTGTGATTTTGCTCTTTTCAGCCCTAGCGTCGGAGTTTGATTAAAATCAAACTGCGACGCCTTCACGGGTTGCACCGCTAGGGAAGTTTTTTGAATGCTCGAATGAATAATTTTTCAAAATTTTTAACATGGTGACCTTCCTTGATGCAGGACGTGGCGAGGGAGCTCTACTCTCGGGAGCATAGGTTGCTAAACCTAGCTGGCTACTTGCGGGACTTGAGCGACAGGGACCAGGATCGACTCCGGATTGTGGGGTTGTGGCACATTGCGTACGTGGCACCATTCGCACTCACTTAGGGATGCTGTCAGCGCTGGCTGAGAGATGGCACAGCGAGACATCTTCGTTCCATCTTCCCACTAGTGAGGCCACCGTCACTCTAGAGGACGTTTGGTGGATTTTGCAATTGCCTATTCATGGTCGCCGGGCGATCTTCGACATGGACGAGGGGAGCGAGGCCTACTTCTGAGTCCTTGCTACTGACAAGATTGTCTTCTGCGAGGGGCAAATAGAGCTTGAGCGACACAGGATCCTCGCACCCCCTACCGCTAGGTGATTGCAGCCATTATTTCGGGCCTTGTTGCCCCTGATAGGCGAGGGTGATACTTCAGTCCCGATTAGGGTTATTGCTGGGAGTGGATGGTCTGAGACAAGCCGATTCATTTTGCATGGGGGCCTGTTCTTCTTGCTTCACTTTACAGAGACCTCCATGAGTACATTTATATGGACGATAGAGCACTGGGAGCAGGGGTGACCCTTCTTCACATCTGGGCATGGGAGCACATTTCTGTGCTACGTCCACATGTCGTTTCAGTTTCAATGGGGCCAGACGATCCCCTCATGGCATGATATAGAGGCAGTGTGTCTTTCACTCACACCGACGAGCATGGGATCTCCTATTGGAGGAGAGACTTGGATGAGATGCAGGTTTTCACCTGGCGACCATACCTTGGTCGGCCGGATGGGCCGATGATGCTAATCAGATGTTCTATTGCCGCTAGGATTGGTACATGCAGGGGCGGGAGCATACTATGATCGAGAGGTACCTACCCGGGTGCCTGCAACGTCAGTTCGAAGAGCCGCAGGATCAACTAGATGATGACTACGTGGCTGTCTTTGCCCACTCCATAACACAGGTATCATGGGGGCGGTATATTCCTACTTCGGAGGTGGTCGACAGCTTCAGGTAGCTGGTAGCCTGACCATGGGATTATGATCAAGGGCTTGCAGATCCAGGCACTACCTAGGCCTACAGAGATTGGTTCCAGCCTCCTCTTCGACTGATGATTCCAGGTGTAGTTCTAGATCCATGGAGAGTTAGAGGCAAAGGGGGAGGACGAGGACAGAGAGCTAAGATTCGATAGGATCAACCAGTTGTGCCTCTAGTGTAGCCAGGGCATGGAGACGTGCACATGCAGGACCAGCAGCAGGAGCCACCATGAGGTGAGGATTAGCCTCGGGTGCAGCCACAGGTGCAGCCAGCAGGTCAAGCAAATGCACGGGATACTTTGATTGTGTAGCTACAGGCTGTGATAGTTGAGAGAGATCAAGCGAGGGCCGAGAGAGAGCAGCTCAGGGCCGAGAGGGATCAAGCCATACAACAGAGACAGGCTGCAGAGCTACAGGTAGCTATAGAGCTAGGTCAGAGACATCAGATAGAGAGCATGACAGCCTCCTCCTCCCAAGGTACAATATCAGTTCTCTCTTACAGGGATGCCGTCCAAGAGGCAGAGTATTATCAGTGGTTTTATCATGAGGCGGTACCTAGAGTAGAGCGGGTCCCAGAGTATTTAGAGCGGGCCAGCCACAGACCAGCAGAGAGTCACGGTGACTGGGGCGAGGGCAACATTCATAGGGACCGAGCTTGATCGAGATGTTATGATACTTTTTGTGCCTTATGGGCTCATTTTTGATAGCCCGCTAGGCCTTTTGTAATGATTGACATATATGTACAGTGATCCGATTTATTCTTTGTACTATGACAGTTGCGTTATTGATGATATATATATATATATGAGCCGATGATGATTTTAATGCGATGCAATGTGTACTCTTTATGTATGATTTTACTTCTATATGTTGTGGATGCATTTATTTCTAATGATGTATGCATTATGATTATGACTAACATATCTATATTATGTTAACCTATGATATGCAAATGTGATGTTCAATGATGTTATCTATATGATGATCTATTTATGATAATGCAAATGAGATGGTTTTATGAGATGCTTAGAATAGCAAATGTTATTATCCTAAACATATTAAATGATGATGTAATGTATGTGATGCAATGATATGTTAATGCAAAGTGATATGAGGATGCATAATGTAATATGAATGTAATGTGATGAGATGATGTCATGATGTTATGCAAGTATGCATGCAAATGAATTAAATGCTTATATACCTATTGTTTATGATTATGCAAGAAATGATTATGAAATGCTTTTGTAAATGTTTATGTGATGATTTATGTGATAGATGTGATGGATGAAATGCAATAAAATGGATGCATCTATCTTTGAAGAATGCTTATGATGACATGTTTATATGATGATGGAAATGCGATGTATATATTTCCTATATGATATGTTTATGCAATATGCTAATGATTTGTGGATGTAGGATTAATGACAATGATGATGATGATGATCAACTGTCATAGTACCTTGTTAGTGCGGTTGGAAAGTAAAGAAGAAGTCATTTCAACAAGACACAAGATGATGCAAATGCAAATGATGATGATGATTACCAGCCGAGGAATTGGGATTTTCAAAGGGCCACATTTTCTTATGTTTGATAACACACGTGGTACGATGCATCAAGGTATAGAAAACCAGGATGGCGTTGTACCCAGTGTGATGGACTTTGAATTGACAAGAAAATAGAGTGTTCTTGCTCACACCTGACATACAGAAACCTTGATAGGATGCACTTTAGAAGTTTCAAACATCTCAGACCAAAACATGGAAAGGTAAACCTATCCATGCAATAGTCAACAAGTTTCCCTAGACCTCCTCCATACATACCTAACAAAGCAAGTATTCATTGAGGTTATATTACAAGAATGTCCAACAATCATAGCAGACAAAAAGATAATGATCGTTGCCCCATTACTATCTCTCTAAATCCTTCGTTCGGATATCATCGAGAGGTCCTTGGACTGAGCGCAATAAGATAAGTCAAAAGACAAAGATAAAGCACACAAACAAGTGGATGTTCTTCAATACCGCTAACCAAAAGGAAATGTGTTTTTAAGGATAAGAACCAAAACTATTTCCAAAAGATAATGCCCATTGTAGGAAGGATACATCCTAGGACATGTTAGTGGATGGTGGCACGTCATTTCGATTATCCAAAGTGCCCTTTCTGATAAATAATGCCCCTTGTAGGAAGGATTCATCCTAGGACATGATGTTATCAAATGATTGATATGGGACTATTTGGATGATGGACTATCGACACAAAGAATTGACCAACTTGCTTACGTATTGACTTAGACCTGAGACTTGACGTTTGGAGTTTTTTACTTTTAACCTGCTAGACTTGCTTCTAACTGTTTCACTAAAGGTTGAGGATGACGATCAGTTTATTATGAGTGGTGTTTATTGTGGGTGCAAGCGAGATGAGATGGATGGATTTTTTCAAATATTTGGATGTTTTTGACGTTTTGCAATGTTTTGAGGTTGTTTTTGGTATTTTTCAAGATTTTTAAATGTTTTGAGTTTGATTTTCCAATGTTTTTGGGGTTTTTTGAGATTTTG
>VDFB02202750.1:0-11038 GCA_007258455.2 Sequoia sempervirens | reverse complement strand
ATGGATGCTTGGAAAAAATCTACCAAAGCATAATATAGTAAGCAATAACATAGACAAAGCAGTGAATTGTTTGAAAAAATGCCTCAAAGAAATGCAGTCTCACAGTGATGGAATGATGCAGAGGCAATGGGGGGATAACAGACTTAGGAGGCACAACTTCTTTCAATTATGACTTTTCAAACAAACTTTCAACTCAAGAGGCTTGTTCCTAGGCTTCCAAAGGCCAAACTAAGGAACTCAAAATCCCATTAATACACCCATAGACAAGATGACTTATACATTCCCAAAATACTCACATAACACCCTCAAAATGATCACCATGTTTGGTGGAGATAAAATTCATCCAACTCAACACTCAGACCTACTAGGCTTAACCAATACTATCAAGAGGACAGTCAAATTTTAGTGGCCTAAAATACTTCCAAGAAGGCTCAAAATCTGTATTTAGACTTCCCCATGGTACCTACACACACCATCAAAAGCATTAGGCAAAATTCAAAAGGAAACTAGAGTTCCTAGAACAAGACAATTTGCTCCAAAGGGCCTAAATAGGGCTGAGAACAGCAACTTCAAATTACCTAGGCTCTCCCCTTCATCCCAAAGCCTCAAATTAGAATCCTACAGGCTAATTACACCCTTCCAAATCATTTCCAACTATCTCTAAAACAAATTTTCCAAAACTCAAGCAAAAATCCACTTTTTTTGCTTATGAATTAGGCTTGCCACATAGAGATGTCAAGCCAAAAACTTTGCACCACTTCTTCCCATGAACCTTCCATTCTCCAAAACACTTAGGGAATAATGGTACAGGGTTAAACCTTCCATCCCACCAAGAATAAGTGGATCTAACACGTGGGAATGGAAGAGATCCACATATTTCTCTCAAAACCCTGATTTTGAGGGTTTTCAGACCACCCGATAAAGAATTTGGGATATCTCCTTTATTTCTTAATGAAAATTCACCACTCCAATGCCAAAATGAAGCTTATTCAATCCTCTTTCCAACCATCACATGCTTGGACCATAACTCGAAATGTACAGGCCGTACAAAGCATGGGATCAGCAGATTTTGTTTCAGAAAACACAAAAAACAGCAAGTTTTTTTATTGAAAATTCTTTCCAACTTCAACAACAACCTTTCCTCAACCAAGAGAGGAATATTTAAGGTCTGAATGCCATGACAATCCATAGCAATTTTCTTGTCATGGCATTCCATCACCATGAGACTACATTTCTTTGAGACATTTTTTTCAAGCAGTTCACTGCCTTGTCTATGCTACCACATTTTTCATACATGTTCTACTCAAATAATTTTATCAAACAGTTCATTTTGCTGTTATGGCTAAAAAGGATAAATATGCTTTCAAACAAGCTATGGATGCTTAAAAATCTATCAAAGCATAATTTAATAAGCAACAAGCCATGGTCTCATGGTTTTTCTTTTGCAAAAATCAGCTCTTGGCAACAACTTTTGCAACTCTTTCCATTATCCTACATCTTAGGATCTCAACCTCCTTGATTCTGAACCATCAACTTCCTCAACTGCCTCTTCATCTTCTAACAACTTAGATGTGATTAGCACACATTAAATGCCTTACGATTCTAATACAAGCTATCTAAAGCTAAATAAAGCAACATTTAATCACAATGATTACCCCTAGATGATTTTAGTCCTAATGACTAACCCATCACACACAAACAAGACCTTCTAAGGTCCAAATCAAACATACTAAGACCCTGATTTGGCTAAGATCAGGTACAAGCCAAAATTGTTGACAAACAAAATGGGGATCAGCCTAGGTGCTCCTGCACCAATCTACCTTCAAAACATTACCAAGCATAGACACAACTGTGGAATAACAAATGAGACTACTCCCAAGCACTTAACAACATTCCTTTCACTGTTTCTACATATTCTTAGGCCTATTTTGATCCTTTTCAACATACTCTAAAAGTTTATACACTTATTTCACAAAATAGAGTATTGATTTATGGGATTCACCCAATTTAGGGTATGGAGACCTAAAGATTAAATACCGTATTGATGTTAAAGACTAAGGAATTTTTATGTATAGTGATAGTTGTATTTAGATTTGTGACAAACTTGTTTGCATAGTGGTAATGGAATAGCATCACTACTTGGGTATAGGGATAGTTTATATTGTTTTGATTGAATTATGCTTCCAAAGCTTTCAATTAGTTAATTTGACAACTTAGCACTTTTTCTACAGGTAAAATTATTCTTCATGCCGAAGAAACGAACTGTTAAAGGGAAAAAACTAGCAGATGATAAGCTCCAAGCATTAAGGGAGCATGACGGTGCAGGAGCATGCGTGAAAAGAGCATTATCACGAGAAGAGTTAAAATACCAAGATAGTGCACAGTTGACAGATGCAAGATCAATCATCCAGTGGTGTAATTCTTTGATGGGTCCAGGTAATGAAGGTACGTCTTCAATTCGTAGATTTTTTTGGTTGATGGATGATACTAACATTGCACCATATGAGGATTGTTGTACACTAACAGGATCGAGTGAGTTGCACTCTTTCCTTAGCTCAAATGCAGGTTCATGGAGTATCGAGCACACGAAGATGGCATTGCTTTTTGTTCTTCGCGTACAATGCAAGCCTGAATGATTGTGAGTCGTGGGAGTGGGTTGGACAAATGGTTGACAAGTTATCTTAGCCCACTTCACACATACATCGGCCTTTGAGATTGGAACTAACACAATGGAATCGCCATTTAATTTCAATCTATGTATCAGATCTAGTTCAACCAGGTAATATATCTACTTGCTTAGTATTTGAAATTCCATATTGTTATCTTACTTTGTACTGTATTCATAATGTTGACTAATTTCAATAGATATGCTACACATATAAATGCAGGGCATGTTTATGCAGTTATTGCAGATGAAGACAATGAAGAGGGTATAGACTATTACTTGTGTCGCTGTGTTGAGGCAAAAAAGAAATTGGAAGCCCCAATTATAGATGGAGAAAACATTGAATACCCTATAGACCGCTTATCTCTTACCGAACGTATTCGTGGCGGTACCCACATAAGAGCAGCAACATTATTGTTTGAGGAATTTGACACGCATCGTGAAGATCTTCATTACTCAAACCTTGTCGTGGCATCCAATGTTTGCTCTGACCAAATATGGGGGTAGACCTTTGAATGATACCTTGTGGAAGGTCTGCGAGTCTGACCATGAGGCAATATTTGACACAATAAAGAGTAGAGCAGATCTGGATGGTTCATTGGATTAATTTTTAAGTTTATGCACAATGGCTCTTATTAATTTATACTTCTTGATGGTAAAATTTTGTTAGTAAGTCTCATTTTTTATGTTAATAAATCCATATTTAATGCTCCTAAGATGATGTAGTAAGGTTTTTCAAGGCCATTTGAATGGATTTTTGGGTCTTAGATGATAGAGTCAAAATTTCCAAAAAGCAATGTTGTCATAGTAACTGGTGTAAACTTTCATCATTTAAGTTAAATCCTTAACCAATGGCTCCTCTTTCAAAAAATAGTTGAGGGTCATTGGAAATGTGATGTGTAAAGTTTATAAGGCCCTTTGGCTAGGCGTAAGGTTGATTGGAAGTTTGAAGCACAGAATATTAAACAACTCGCTTTTCTTTGATTTTCCGTAGCTTCGACTATTCCTTCGATTACCACTGGCAACATATACTGTAAAGCCCTATAATGAATATGGTTTGATAGAGGGTAGAGAATAATTTCGGTGGTGATTTTAATTGATTTCATTAAGTATTAAGAAATTTTTAGTTTCCCAATTTAGTGAAAGAGGGTATGAAACCCCAACAAAACAAGGGTTTGGTCACCAAAATGGTCATAATTCCCATTTCCACCGTGGGAAAAATGTAAAAACTTGGTAGAATGTTAGGTTTAGGGCCCTTCTTCATGTTCAAATTTGTTTTAGAGTGAAAGATGGAGGTTTGCAAAAGTTATTTGATGCCCTAGGTCAGTTTTTCCCTTGTAAATGCATGAAAATGGTCTTTAAAATGCACTTTTCTTAATTTTCTGAGTATTTGTGCAATAATAATGAATGAAGCATGGAACGTGTCTTTATGAACCCGTTAGAATATTTGAAAGAATTATGGTGGTTGGGTGTGCCTTTGAAAAGGCTGAACACTTCCATGCGGTGCCTAGTTAAGCCTCCTCGCTATGGCTTGTAAGCTCAATCTTTGATACATTTATGGTGAAGGTTTCATCCCATGCTTTTGGAACTTGTGGAGGATATTTTAGGAGTCTAAAAAGAATGTTTCATTTTTAAGTTAATTCCTTTAATCAGTTTTTATTTTCACTATCATATTGGTGAATGTTGCAAAGTTACATGGGCTTGTGTAGGAGCAATGGAAGAATGGATGTTTTGGGTACAAGGTCTATTTGTTTGGTCATTTTCTATTGTGTGAGTTTTACATCATCCCCAAGTCATGTTGGAGATGTTTCTACGTGATTCAAGTTGAGTGATCAAGCTGTGCCTTGTTGAGTGATCAATTCAATCAAAACAACAATGGCAAAGTCGCCTTTCAAGGTTTTGTGGCGAAGGGGAAAGAGAGTCCAAATTGTATGTAAAACAAGAATTTGTAAAATGAATGCTGAGTGTGGATTGAGATTTTTCTTCCTTTTGCTCGGCATGACATTAAGCCGTGCTTTGAACACACATCTCAAATTGGACATTAGGTCCTTTTAGTCATCTATTTCAAATTAGGGACATTAGGTCCTTTTCACATTGGAACACATCTCAAATTGGACATTAAGACTAGTGATCTTGCCATTATCATCTATTACAGTTTAAAGTCCCTTGGAACACCTCCTCTAAACTATATATCCTTGCATTCAATGGTGTGCTTCAAATTGTGTTTGTGTGATGCCTTGAATTGTCATAAGGTTTCTTAATAGGTATTTGTTCACCTCTTGTTTCTCTTAACATTTTTCTATTCATTGATCAGTCATACTTAAAATCTTTCTTCAAATTCCTTCAAGGTGTTTAGGAATGATGATTTAATGGTGAAAAGTCAAAGAGAAGATTCTGGAAGTGTGTGGAAGTCAATTTTTCAAGAGGCCCTAGTTTTTGGAGCAATTTCGTGAGGGTTTTGTGTTTAAGCATGTTAAGGGCTCTTATAGACAAAACCTCTTGAAATACTTGTTTCAGATGTTGTGTGCAGCATCACAAACACACACCTAATTCAAATCATTAGTTTGGTGAGTCTTTGGAAAGTTGTTAGAAAGTCAAAACCACCATTGAGGCCTAGTTGGTCAGAAGCCTAGTCAAGGTGGAAAAGTGGGTTTTGTTTGAGTCGAGGTTTGGGGCTTTGAAAAATTCAAGACAAGTTTGTTTCTATCCCTTTGTGGGCATCTCCAGTTTGGATCCATAGAGAAAGATCGAGCCATAAGTGCACTTTGAGGCTTTCCTTAACACAATGAACATGGTTGAGATTACTTCATTGAAAACCTTCAAGCATTTCAGTTTGTTTTGAGTCCCATATCCTCTACATCATAGTGGTAATTTAGTAAGTAGGTCCTTTAGGGATTGAAGAATCAACAATGGCACCTAAAAATCATTTAGCAAGAGAGTTGGGGGAGTTGAGGGAAACCTTTGAAAGGGAGAGAAGGGAAAGAAGAGAACAAGAAGCAGCAAGAGAGCAGGCTAAAGCAAGGGAAGAGAGGCAATGGAGAAGGGAGAGAGAAGCTATGCAAGCTAGGATCAATAGCCTTCAGAGAAATAGGTGAGGAGAACAAGGAGAATAAGAAGACAATGATGAAGAAGAAGAGTGATAGGTACGGGGTTGGAGGAATCAATCACAGATTCCTATTCTAGGTCTTGCTTGCAAGACCTCCTTGGTGTTTTATTTCACCACCTTAACCTATAGGACCCTTCTCAAGTTTAGGTACCCCTAGTCTGTCTGGCCAACCCCACTTCTATCACAATTCCATCTACCAAGTTAACCTTTGTGCAATGCTTGAACTCTTCCTTAGCCCTTAATCTACCCTAAAGGCTAATCTATCCTCAACACTCCACTAGTTCTTGCAGGGGTGTAGAGATGTCTTCAATGGCTTCAAACCAACCTCTTAGGGTTCTTGAAGGTTCACCAAAAGTCCACCTTTTCATCGCTTTCACCAAACCCTCATCTTGGGTTAAGAAGGCTACTAGTCCATGACCCCTAATTACGTCTTCATCACCAAAACAACTGGTTATTACTCAAACATTTCAATCTTTCTTCGAGGTCCTTGTCCCATATGAAGGCTACCAGTCCATGACCATCTCAATCTTTCTTTGAGGTCCTTGTCCCATATGAACACCTCTCAAATATTTTTGAGGTCCTAAGATTTAACTATCCATACAATGCTTAAACTTGAAAATGGTCATTTCCTAGGGTTTTAAGCCATTTTCTAGCTATTTTCAAGCTGTCGACTTGTTCTCACATCAATTGAACTGATGGAGCTTTCTCCTTCATGTGGCAACTAGGTGCAATTTTCATTCTACAACTCGAGTGACCAAATGGACTATTCCAACGCATTCAAATAGGCATGTTTATGCTAGGAATGGTCCTCTTTCACACCCAAACACACGGAATCGCTCCGAGATACGTTCAACCGAATCGATCCCTTAAGGGTCCAAAGGGTAAAATGGCTGCAAACTTCAACATAAGGTTACTCAGACACCGTGATGCTTAGAAAATTATTGTCTGATCCTATGGGATTGTGTTGGGCCCCTCTACAATAACCTCTCTCGGTCTTTTCAATCTCGGAGTGGTTTTCCCGTGGTGTCTAGTTTTCAGTTGATGAAAAAAGTGTCAAATGCAAGCATTGAAAAGTTGCAAGGTGGTGCAATTTTTGTTCTGCAACTCGTGCGACCAAATGGACTATTCCAACATGTTCAAATAGGAATTTTTATGCTAGGCATGGTCCTCATTCGCACCCAAACATGCGGAAACGCTCTGAGGTACATTCAACCGGATCGATCCCTTAAGGGTCCAAAGGGTAAAATGGCTGCAAACTTCAGCATGAGGTTACTCAGACACCGTGATGCTTAGAAACTTCTCGTATGATCATATGGGATTATGTTGGGCCCCTCTACAATAACCTCTCTCGGTTTTTTTAATCTCGGAGTGGTTTTCCTGTGGTGTCCAGTTTTCCGTTGATGGAAAAAGTGTCAAATGGAAGCAGTGAAAAGTTGCAAGGTGGTGCAATTTTTGTTATGCAACTCGTGCGACCAAATGGACTGTTCTAACGTGTTCAAATAGGCATGTTTACGCTAGGCATGGTCCTTGTTCACACCCAAACACGCAGAATCACTCCGAGGTATGTTCAACCGGATCGATCCCTTAAGGGTCCAAAGGGTAAAATGGCTACAAACTTCAGCATGAGGTTACTCAGACACCGTGATGCTTAGAAACTTCTCGTCTAATCCTATGGGATCATGTTGGGCCCCTCTACAATAACCTCTCTCGGTTTTTTCAATCTTGGAGTGGTTTCTCTGTGGTGTCTAGTTAACAGTTAATGGAAAAAGTGTCAAATGGAAGCATTGAAAAATTGCAAGGTGGTGCAATTTTCATTCTGCAACTCGTGCGACCAAATGGACTATTTCAATGTGTTCAAATAGGCATGTTCATGCTAGGCATGGTCTTCATTCGCATCCAAACATGCGGAATCACTCCAAGGCACGTTCAACCGGATCGATCCCTTAAGGGTCCAAAGGGTAAAATGGCTACAAACTTCAGCATGAGGTTGCTCAGACACCGTGATGCTTAGAAACTTCTTGTCTAATCCTATGGGATCATGTTTGGCCCCTCTACAATAACCTCTCTCGGTTATTTCAATCTCAGAGTGGTTTTCCCGTGGTGTCCAGTTTTCAGTTGATGGAAAAAGTGTCAAATGGAAGCATTGAAAAGTTGCAAGGTGGTGCAATTTTCGTTCTGCAACTCATGCGACCAAATGAACTGTTCCAACATGTTCAAATAGGTATTTTTACGCTAGGCATGGTCCTTTTTCACACCCAAACACACATAATCGCTCGGAGGTATGTTCAACTGGATCGATCCCTTAAGGGTCCAAAGGGTAAAATAGCTGCAAACTTTAGCATGAGGTTACTCAGACACTGTGATGCTTACAAACTTCTTGTCTAGTCCTGTGGGATCATGTTGGGCCCCTCTACAATAACCTCTCTCAGTTTTTTCAATCTCGAAGTGGTTTTCCTGTGGTGTCCAGTTTTCAGTTGATGGAAAAAGTGTCAAATGGAAGCATTGAAAAGTTGCAAGGTAATGCAATTTTCGTTCTGCAACTCGTGCGACCAAATGGACTGTTCCAACGTGTTCAAATAGGCATGTTTACGCTAGGCATGGTCCTCATTCACACCCAAACATGCAGAATCACTCTGAGGTACGTTCAACCGGATCGATCCCTTAAGGGTCCAAAGGGTAAAATGGCTGCAAACTTCAGCATGAGGTTACTCAGACACCATGATGCTTAGAAACTTTTCATCTAATCCTATGGGATCGCGTTGGGCCCCTCTACAATAACCTCTCTTGGTTTTTTTAATCTCAGAGTGGTTTTCCCGTGGTGTCCACTTTTTAGTTGATGAAGAAAGTGTCAAATGGAAGCAGTGAAAAGTTGCAAGGTGGTGCAATTTTTGTTCTGCAACCTGTGCGACCAAATGGACTATTCTAACGTGTTCAAATAGGCATGTTTATGCTATGCATGGTCCTCTTTCACACCTAAACGCGCGGAATCACTCTGAGGTACATTCAACCGGAACGATAATGAAGCTCTACTATTTGGGTCATGGATCAAACAAACTGAAAAAAGGAGATAAAGGTTTAGAATTTCTAGCCTACTCCCTAAGAATTCAAGAGACGATATTGACTTGGTGGAACCAATAACCATGCTTTGCTTCGCCACGCTCAACGACAACTACACAAAGAGGGTGCAATCTTCAAGGGAATGTGCTTATGAATTTCATGTCATGAATAACTACCATCAAATCGAAGAATAATTATCTAGAAAGAAGTTAAGCATCCACAAAATAAGCTCAGGCTAACTTTACGCATTGAATGAAAATCATCCATTCAAAGAAAGTGTGAGCAAAAAGTTTCACCATAATCAACACTTATCAAATCTTGCATTCATCTAACATACATGAAATATAATCTAAACTATGATAAGGGATAAGAACCATGACAACTCCCAAATAAGAGAAGCAATCACCATCAGAACAATGCATGCATTACTTATTACTTTGGCAATCTTACAACAGTTGCTTATGTCAACATGTTTTGCAACATGCTCCCATGCTTTACAAATGAGGGGTTGAGCTCAATTTATAGGATCCCCAATTACAATTCAATGGCTTCTCCTTTGTGCTTCGATCTTGGATGATTTTAGCTTCTCCTTCTCACCTCACCTTGGAGCACCTATTTAGAATTGAAGTCATTAAGTCTTTCTTCCCAGATTGCTTTGGAATTCCTTCACGTGCCTTGAATTTGGAGAGGAACTATTTGGCCATGATTTTTTAATCGTCCAAAGTCTCTGGCAAAATTTTCTTCACATCTTCCTAAATCATCTGGCATGATTTTAAGTCATTGGCAAAATTTTCTCTAGACATTTTGATGTTTGGACTTAGGTGAATTTCCAAAATGCCAAACATACTTAGGAAAAATTTCAAGTTTTCTATCTTGTATTTGATGTGGCGGACTTCATTCATGAATAAGCCATCTCTAAATGCCTATGGCGGACTTTGCTTATATTTAGGCCATCAAGACTTAAGCTAGGTGGACTTAAAGCTTAATCTCAAAGCTACTTTCTTAGAGTGGACTTCTCTTTAACTCATGCCATTGACTTCTTAAGTGTTTTTTTATCTCATGTTAGGCCAAGGGCGAACTTGCTCATAGTTTATGCCATACTTTACTTCTTATGGCAGATTTCACACATTTTCTAGCCATTTACTAAATGACTAAGGGAGGACTTCAGCTTGCAACCTGCCACTCAATTTTTCTTGGCTATGCCTTAGCCACTTCATCTTTTGTCTTGGGGAGGACTTCAACTCTCTTCAAGCCACTTTATCTTTGACTCTTCTCTTTGCCACCTTATGTTCAAGGCAGACTTGCCTTGTTTCCCTACCACTTCATCTTATGCCTATAGCGGACTTCATCTTTTCTCAAGCCATTCCATCTTTTGCTTATGGCGGACTTCATCTTTCTTCAAGCCATAACCTTTTATGGTGGGCGGAGTTTGCTTCATGTCTGGCCATTGGAGGGCAGACTTCATCAAATATTTGCCATCTCAGCATTTTGTCTTGGGGCGGACTTGACTCCATGTGTTGCTATTTCACATTCTTCAAGGGCGGACTTCCACTCTTTTCATGCCATAGTCTTTTAGGGTGGGCGGGCTTGCTTATCTTTGTGCCACCTCAAGGGCGGACTTTGTCTACTTGCTACTCATTCAAGCTTTTGTTGAGGGCGGACTTTAGCCTTGATCTGACCATCTAACACATGGACATGGGCAGACTTGACTCATTTGTATGCCACTCAAGGTAGAATTTTCTTCTTTTGATGCCATTCAACACTTTATCCAAGGCGGACTTGCTTGTTTCCCTTACCATTCAAGGCGGACTTCATAGGAGGGCCTACCATTGTTCCTTTTGCTTAAGGGTGGACTTGGCCACTTTTGATGCCACTTTTCTATGCTGCTGGGTAGAGTTTAGGTCTCTCTTTGCCATTTCATACTTGAACATGGGCGGACTTCATCATATTTTAGGCTATTTCATAAGGCTGGGCGGAGTTGCCTCTTGCTTCTGCCATTCACATTGCCTGGCTGTAGCCTTCTGACATTAATTTCACTCATCTAAGTGCTGGTTGGACTCCAATTTTCCATGATTGTTCAGATTTTTCATGGATTTCTTAGATTTTTACATGAGTTTCTCATATTTCAATATGAATTTCTTTGATTTTTCACCATTTTTCTATGATTTTTGAACAATTTTTCCAAATTTTTTAATTTTTTCGTGATTTTC
>VDFB02202745.1:0-13914 GCA_007258455.2 Sequoia sempervirens | reverse complement strand
TACTAAATTTAGGAGCTTGATTTCATGCTACACCCCATAGATATTATTTTCTTGATTATGCCCAAGGAGATTTTAGACTAGTGTATTTAGGAGATAATGAACCTTGCTAGATTATTGGAAAGGGAAGAATTAAAATAAAATTGTAGAATGGAAATCAATGGTTACTATGAGAGGTAAGACATGTTCCAAACTAAAGTAAAAATTAAATTTCAAAAGGGCAATGGGGAGATTAAGGTTGCACTGTTATATTTACAAATGAAAATTGGAAGGTTTTTGATAAAGGAAAAAATGGGTTTTACATGGACTCAAAACCAAAAAGTTTACAACATAATAAAGGAAAGGACAAAAAAATCCATCGAATTAAACAAGCTGCAAAAAAGATAAACTCTGAAAAAATAGTAGCCAACCAAAAAAAACCAGAACGGACCACCAAAGAGCCAGTTGAAGCGCAGACCAAAAAACCAATAGCAATTAATCCAGATTCTTCAGAACTTTTTTGGTCTCGACCTCCAGATCCTACATATCCTAGACACCCTTCTTGAAAGTTTGAATCATCTATGGCATGGGGGGTGCCTTTTCAGATTAGACCTAGTTCTCTTCGAAATCCCTATGTCCTCTTCCTAGTTTTTATCTTTAACCTCTTCCAAATCAACAATCAGAGATCCCTGTTGAGCTTTATTCAATTTTTCAGTCATTGCATTGATAATGATAGCATTATGTCTTGCCATTCTATTATTTTGTTCAGTAATTATCTTCACAACATTTTTATTTTTTCAAAGTCAATTTCTATCCTTATGTCCTTACCCTCATTGTCTTTGATCTCCTTACTAGTAGCGTTCTTATTACACTCTTCATCCTTCTTGCGTAATGCAGAAACCTTAGCTTCCACTTCTTCCAATTTAATCTGGAGGGCCCAGTTTTTTATTTTTAGGTCATTAATTTCATGAAAGACCCATTTTGACATTTTGAAGTGGTCCACGACATTATTCCTAGCTATGCCCAGAAAATCGGTAGTATAATCCCTATCAAGATTGGGGCAATTTTTAGTAGGGTTAGAAGCTCCAGGGGACCTAGTTCTATCCTCTCTGTCCGTTGATGGGACAAAAGAGGGAGAATTGTTATTAGTGTTGGGTTCCTCAGAATAAGGAGAATCTTCAGAGTAAGAAACAAGGTTTTTAATAGGGAAATTCTTTCTGGCTCCTTTGGTTTTGGGGGTAGAATTTTCAGGCTTAGAAGTAGAGTAGACTTTAACAAGTTGGGGATTATGGACTTGGATTTTCTTGCCAGTCTAGACAATGGGAGGGTCCAGGACCATCCTTACCAGACTCAAATTAGGTTTATTCCCTGAATAGCTAGGTTCAGTGTCATCATCCTCAGAATCTGAATAGGCATCTAGGTTAGCAATGGCCGACATTTTTTGGAAATGTTCAAAAATTAATCTTATCAGACTAGTATGTAATATAGGATATCTTTTAGGGGTTTTATTATGGTCTTCCAAACTTTTTCTTAAGGAATAGAGTAAGTAGTAGGGGAGAGAAATCCTAACCTTATAGCAAAAATGATTAAGCAAGGAAAAATGATAGTCGTAAACCCTAGTGAACCATCCATCTATGGTGATATACTCCATAATGATGCGAAGAAATTTTCAATAGAGAGCTTTAATGGAGTCGGCCTTGAAGTAACTATTGGAGACTTTCACAAGTTTCAATTTTTCCTTGTCTTTCTTTGGAAATCTAACCATCGCTTCATTAGAGAATTTCCTGTCTCAGAAAAAATTATGTATAATTAGGCATTTTATATTTATGTATAGGTCATACTTTTCCTTCTGTATTAGTTTTCTATAGAAAAAATACAACAAGAAAAGTTGTTGCAAAACAACAATAGTAGTTTTTATGAGTTCAACAATAGTAACAAGGAAAATTGTTGTGGGTTTTGCAACAATCATAGAAATCATTGTTGTGATCACATAACAACAATATGACATCATGTATACTTGGGCATATGAGTGAGAAAGGTATGTAATTTCTCCATTCTAAGAAATTATTGCTAGTATGAAACATATTAACATTGATTTCTATGAAATTTATGTTTATGGGAAGTAAAAGAGAGTGAGATTTATCAAATATTGGAAACAAAAGAGGAATGAGAAATTGGAGCTTGTGCATACAGACGTATGTGGACCAACTACTATATCTTCTCTCGATGGATCTCATTATTATGTCACATTTATTGATGATGTAACTAGGAAAAAATAGGTGTATTTTCTTAAATAGAAATTAGATGTATTTGAAAATTTTAAAAAATAGAATGATACAAGGAAAAGATTAAAGTGACTCAAGTTTGTTAATGGAGGAAATTATTGCAGCAAAAAATAAATATATTATTATTTATTTAATGAAATTCATAGGCAAAAAATAGTTCTAGGATCTCCACAAGAAAATGGTGTGGGTAAGAGAATGAACAAAATAGTAATGGAGAATGCAAGAAGCATGATGTTGCATGTAGGGCTACCTTTACATTTGTGGGATTTAAGGTTGTAAATACTATTGTTTGTTTAATTAGTAGAGGGGCTTCAATTATTTTGGGCTGTGGTATTCTAGAGAAAACATAGATATGTAAGAAGGTGAGTTATTCTTTTCTAAAATACTTCAATTGTGAAGCTTTTATACACGTTGATATTAAGAATAGAACCAAGCTAGAAGCAAAATCTAAGAAACATATTTGCATTGGATATGACAGATGAATTTGGTTATCAATTATGGGATTTTGATAATCATAAAATTATTATAAGTGGGGATGTTATATTCAATGAGAAGGTTTTGTATAAGGATAAAATGCATGAAAAGAATAATGAGTAGAAAGAAAAATATTATGTGGTGTCGGATGATATTAGATGGATTTTTTTTTCTAGTGTTACCGAATACTCAACAACAATAAGAAATACCAAAGACTCTAGTAAATGTTAGACGTTCTACAAGGATGAGTACACCTCGTAAAATATTTTTCCCTTCTTTATATTTGTAGCATCGTAAATTGTCACCCTTGTCAATTTTACACTAGGCTTAGCTCCCCCTATGTGCTTGGACCTAATTATGCTCCTAAATTGCCCGCTTCATGGTCATTTTTAAGAAATCAGATTTAAATTGAGAATTTGATATTTAATATTTATTTAGTGACACTAAAAGACCCTAAATAGGTCTATATTAGGCACTACAACCCTTGTCCAACCTATTTTGGCCAAATTTTAAATATATCACCTCTTCAATTATAAATGACTTTAGAATCCTCTTCTAATGATCCACATCTACCTATAAAATAATTTTCCTTAGTTTCTAAACTAAAAAATATTTGTGTGCAAGTTGATATGATATTAGTTATTGTCTAGAAAGGTTAGGGACCAATAATGAGAGATTTAAAATTTGAATTAGGTTGACTCAGTAGGTTATGCAACCTAGTCCCTATTCAAGGTTGTGTTGTGGAATCCAATCCATTTACTTGATCATGTCATGCAACCTTTTCTTGAGATAAGATTACACCATATGACTTTAGGCTCAAAAGAGACCTAAAAAAATAAATTGTTCCTAACTAAGGAAATGGATAAATAAATTTAGCTATAGGGTTTAAGAGAGATAATTTTACATCCCAAATAAAATAAATATGGATAGTATAATTATATATTTGTTGTGGTTACTTAAATTTTGATGAAAACTAGAGTGTTAAAGTATAAAATATGCACTTTTATCTTAGGCTATACATAGATGGTTAATTAATTATTTGGTACAAAGTGCATGCATCATATTTAATAGAGTTCTCTCACATACTAATAATAATAATTAATAACTTATCAAAAAATAATATGGAATTGCTAGAGAAATGGGCCATACTCAAATTGTGATAAATAACAAGCCAAAAAGCATCAACCACAAAGATGATCAACAATTCAATGCTAGACTAGTGCCATAGAATGTACATGGTAGGTCCTAGATTCAAGTCCTAGAAAATAACATGACATTAGAGGTAGACAAAGATTCTTAAGCACAAAAGTGTGATTGTATAAGATTTAAAAAATAAGCTATGTTCATATCACAATATAAAATATATTAAACAATCCCAACCACACAAAAAAAGATTGATAACTCAATACTAAAGCATCTCATTTTACATATAAACATTCTAACACAATTTTACAATCAATTTATCTAAAAAAGAATACTTAAAATAATATATTCATTATCATAACCTAAACATATGAAATCTTTTAGTATCAACTTAAAAACATGTACATGTACATTAGATAAATATAATGTCCCTTAAGACAATAATGCATTTCCATCATAAATCAAGTTTTGAATGTGGATGGAAATAGTTTTAGAACCCATGTAAAAGGTAGAAAAAACTTATACCAAAAGATAATCAACATTTAGAAGTTTATTAGAGATAATAAAAATGATATATATTAGTAAATCATATTAAATAGGAAAATTTCAAGGAAAATAAAACTGTACTATCCTCTAAAATAGCTCTCGAGTCCATGTCCATGGGGTAAATAATTACCTTTAATCAAGGTGTAAGTTAATAGATTTATAATGTCACTAAAATAATAATGCATTCTATCATAAATCAAGTTTCAAATATGGATGGTAAAAGCTTTAGCACCCACGTAAAAGGTAGAAAAAAAATTACGACAAGATAATCAACATTTAGATGTTTATTGTAAATAATAAAGACAATACATTAGTAAAGCATATTAAATGGTAAAATTTTAAAGAAAATAAAACTCTAGTATCTTCTAGAATAAATCTCTAAGTCTATGTCCACCAGTTAATTAAATACCTTTTATCAAGGAGTCCATGTCCACAGGTAATTAAATACCTTTTATCAAGGAGTCCATGTCCATGAGGTAATTAAATACCTTTTATCAAGGTGTAAGTCAACAACTTTATAATGTCACTTAACACAATAATACATTTCTATCATAAATCAAGTTCTGAATGTGGATGGTAAAAGTTACCACAAAAGATAGAAAAAGTTATACCAAAAGATAATCAACATTTAAAAATTTATTGCAAATAATAAAAATAATATATTAGTAAAACATATTAAATAGTAAAATTTGAAAATAAAACTCTAATATCTTCTAGAATAGCTCTGTGAATCCATGTCCATGGAATAAATAAATACCTTTTATCAAAATGTAAGTCAATAGCTTTTTAATTTTTGTATTTGTTTAATCTAATATAAGAGAGAAAAATCTTAAATATAGACAAAATAGACAATTGACTTTTGATACGGATGGGTAGATTTATTTGTATTTATATAAATAAAAGCTTAGCTTTTTAATTTTTGTATTTGTTTAATCTAATATAAGAGAGAAAAATCTTAAATATAGACAAAATAGACAACTGACTTTGATAGAGATGGGTTGAGTTATTTGTATTTATATAAATAAAAGCTCTAGCTCAACAACTTTGTATATAAGTGGTGTTCTTTGATTTAAAGTAGGTGTTGCGTACGAAATAAAATAAAATATAATATATATGATTACCCATTCATCAAGCTAAGCCGGCATCTAGAATTAGAGCAAGTATCGGGTGGGTTAGGTTTTCCGTAGAATATTCCCGGAAAAGAGAGATTAAAAGCATTGATCCCTATATTTTATCATTATGCTTTAGAATCTAGGTCATCTCAAGTCAAGACCCGGTCCGTATTCACTGACTTATTTATTCGTAGCAATAACGCTAGTGGAGAGTTCGGATTTATAAACATAACTTGCCCGTGACTGACATCGCTTATTCCTACCACTCTCACACATTACAATAGTGAGGATGGAGACTTTGGATATATATATTTTTGTTCGTGAGCGATTATTAATTTTTGTGGTATGTAGGAATATTAATGCATTGGTGAAATTTTATTAGTTGGTATTATTCGTTAATGTTCAATTTTTTAAAAAATATTAAAATATTCATAAAGTTTTATCATTTGGTATCAAAAGAATCAATGAGATGGTGGAATTAAAAAAGTTTGACCAAATTTCTTAATATATTATTTTTTCAATTTTTTTTGAAAATATCTTAATATGACATAAGTTATGAAATTTTTTAACCTTTTTCATTTTAACTATAAAATGAATAGCCTAAACTTATTTTCATGTCACTATTTGATAATGGCATTTTTTTTTCTTTAAAAGATTGCGGTGCAATGAATACAATTTATTTATTTATAATCATATTTGAGTAATTTTAATTTATTAAAAGATGAAACATAGAAAATATGAGAGATAAATAAATAATATTTGTTATGTCTCTCGGCATTAGAATACTAATAGAGAATAATTCTTAAATAAATTAATAATTTAAATTAAGAAAAGGATTCAATATAGTTTGAAAATCTATACAATTAATTTCAAAGTAAATAGAATATTAATTTTAAAATTAAAAAGATAATTATAAATTTAAAATATTTTATATCAATTCTTAAAATTTAAATTTAAAATAAGAAAATAATTTCTTATTATTAAAAACTTCACAATCATTTTTAAAAATGAGGTGGTAATTTACTAAGAAAAACGAAGGTAAACTATTACAGTTGAAAATTTATAATTCTAGAAACATACCTTTTATTTACCATAGACTTTTATACTAAACTATTCACATTGAAATAAAAATAAATACGACTTTGATAAAAATAAATAAAAAATTGAAAGCATTTTGGATTCCAGCTACTTACCTACCTAGCACATTTGATTCCGGAAACTCTCAGATCATTGTACCAAATACCAGTGTAAATCATTGGCCGACCAGGAAATTGCAACTAGATTTTCGTCGCCGACGCCGCCGCATTTTGTGAACGCGGTTTCATTGACCGGACGAAAGAACGGACGAAAAAATGTTTTCAACAGAAATAGAATTAATGATCGGGCATACGCGTTTTCGTACTCCTCACGGCAATCCAATGCAGTGGACGTTTCCAATATCTTACCATGCTTATCTAAACGAGTAGTTAAGGAAGCGCAATTGGAAAGCAACTGTGCGTAATCGTGTTTTTCCCGTGCTTTGGATGTATAAATAAGCTGCGGGTTTTCTAAATCTCTTCATAAGTTTAAGCCGCGTTGCTCTTAAAATACCAAGCATGGCAAGGTTGTCAAGTGTGCTGAGATTGAGCTCGCTTCTTTGTTTATTTCTGGTAGCACCATGGGCGGCTTCTGCAGCCCTTGTCCACCACAATTTTACCGTGAGTTTGTTTCAACCATTCTTTAGAAGCCTAAGAGTTATATACGCCTGATGTAAAGATCCGTATTCAGTATGAGCTAAGATATGTTGTTTACCTTGTCACAGATTGGAACGCAGAGCGTGACTAGAGTATGTAACACGCAGACGCTTGTAACAGTCAATGGACAGTATCCCGGCCCGAGTATTACCGTGCGTGAAGGGGATAATCTTGTTGTTCATGTGCAGAACAATGCACCATATAATGTTACTCTACATTGGTAACAAAGATTATATTCAATTGATATTCAAGTATCCAGTAATTTTAAAATCAAGGGGATATCTGCTTAGAGAATTTTATTGTTTATGATTTTACAGGCATGGAGTACGACAGTTGAGATCGTGCTGGGCAGACGGACCGGCCTACGTAACGCAGTGTCCCATTACCCCTGGGAATAAATTTACCTACAATTTTACCATCACGGGACAGGAAGGGACGCTGTGGTGGCATGCGCATATCACATATCTGAGAGCTACTGTTCATGGAGCATTAGTTATTTTGCCTCCGGCTGGAAGTGATTATCCCTTTCCAAAACCAGAAGCCGAGATTCCTATTATTTTAGGTAAAACACTTGAAAGTATTCTATCACGTTGGATTTGATAGAGATTGGTTTTCTTCAATGTGTAAGATTTTTGAGTCCTCCTTTTCCATCACGACTAAATTTTAACATTAGGCGTTTGTTTGTTTTTTCCCTGCAGATTTGTTACACCAAAGTTTTTATCCGTTAGTAAGCTTTATATTAGAAATTTAACTGAATGAAATAATTAATTGATTTTTGTATATGAAGTAGTTATTTTATTCGAAATCAGATATTTGAGAGATATAATATTTTCCATTTAGATTGGAAAGAATTATTAAGTTCCCAAGGAGAGAGTGGGCAGCTTGCATGCAGACTGTCCAGACTGAAAGCACTTGACCACCTTATTTTTTCTTTTAGCCACGAAGTGAAGATATCCCTCGTACAAACACTTTGCTTTACGTCTTCTTTTAAGAAAAAAAAAAATCCCATTCAAATATATTTCTGTACGTCTAAAAACGGTAAAATTCCAATTCTTCAGCTCTACATAAACAGGCCAATATGTATGCATTCAATGTTTTTGTGTTTACGACCTCTTTAGGATTCTATGGAGTAGTTTCTCATTAAATAAAAATTGGTGAACCATCACATCACGTCAAAAAAGTATACGCAAGCTTTGACGTTACCTTTCAGACAGAGAAAAAAAAATCTCACGAGATCAGATAAAAATCTGTTTTACGCTCTCTTTAAGTTTAAGCTATGCCATGACCTGTTCAAAGTCTATTCAATTAGAATATATTTTCACCAGAATAAAGATGTATAAATGTTGATATCATAAGTAAAGGATTAATGTAAGATTAAAGATTTCTGAATTAAAATTGTGTGTCAATTTTTACATCGATTTTTAGATCATACTCCATGATCCATCATAATGATGCAATGCAGAATGCAGATAGAAAGAAGAAGAATCAAAGTCAAGTAGAATAAGAATGAAATAATATGTATTTTTCAAAGTCAAATGAAATAGTTTATAAAGAGTTCAATTAACATTAGGTTGTGTGATGGTAAGCTGTAAAAGGATTAAACAGTAGTATCTACAGGCTTAAAAAATCAGGATGTTTATCCTTTTTCTCTGTATAGTATTTAGGGCTAATGTTCTAAATTTCTTCCTATTGTTAATATACACATAGAAGAAAAGATAACAGAAAATGGGTTGTCAGTTTAATTTTACATTGTCTACGGTGTTCAGGTGAATGGTGGAATGCCAATGTGGAAGATGTAATAGCAGATGCCGTTCGAAGAGGAGCTGTACCAAATGATTCAGATGCATACACCATCAACAGTCAGCCAGGAGATTTTTTCCCCTGTTCTTCAAATGGTTTGTGTATTTCACAGAGTATTATTATACAAAGCATAAATCGATAGTAGTTTTCGACAGATAATTAAACAATGAATGAATTGGGAATGCAGATACAACGAGAATATTGGTCGAGGCGGGAAAAACCTATCTTCTGAGGATCATAAACTGTGCAATGATTCATTCATACTTCTTCAAGATTGCGCAACACAATATGACTGTTGTGGCCGTGGATGCCGTGTATACCAAACCATATGAAACGGATGTGCTTCTCACACATCCGGGTAACACCATGGATGTGCTCATAACAACCTCTCAGGAATCCGGCCAGTTTTACATTGGCACCCGCGTATACAACAGTCAACCTACTGGAACTGGATTCTTAAATACCACCACAACAGCAATATTGCAATACCAGGACAGCAGTAATACGTCTGTACCCGTGCTGCCCAATTTTCCTGCATTTAATGATACCACAACCGCATTCAAATTCAGTAGCGAGCTCAGAAGTTTGAGGGCTTCAGTGCCTCAGACTGTAGACGAGGAAATGTTTATGACAGAGGGATTTGGACTTGTAAGCTGCCCCAACAATTCATGCGCGGGGCTCTTTGGCGGTAGAGCTGTTGGAAGCTTTAGTAATATTTCATTTGTAAGGCCGGATATTGCAGTTTTGCAGGCTTACTATTTTGGTATAGATGGAGTGTTTACAAGAGATTTCCCGAATAATCCTCCGCTGGCATTTAATTACACGGGAACTGTGCCACGGAGTCTTTGGGAACCCGAGTTGGGGGCGAAGGTAAAGGTTCTAAAATTCAATAGTAGTGTGCAAATAGTGTTTCAGAACACAGGGATTATTACACTACAGAACCATCCTATACACCTTCATGGCCATGATTTTTATGTTGTGGGGCAAGGCTTTGGCAACTATAATGCCCAAACAGATCCTGCAAACTTCAATCTTGAAGATCCACTGATGATGAACACCCTGGGAGTTCCTACAGCTGGGTGGGCCGCCATCCGATTTAGACCCAACAATCCAGGTAAGATGGTTCAAATTATACTATTTTGAGGGGAGAGTAAATGATAATGTTTCGAGCCATATATCTGGGCACAACTGTTTATAAACCCGAATTTACAATGACTTTTTTGTCTTCACAAGTAAATTAGATAATAGAATTTGTTTGTTTGTGTTGTTACATAACAGGGGTTTGGCTAATGCATTGCCATTTTGAATCCCATTCGGAGCTTGGTTTTGAGATGGTGTTTATTACCGAGGATGGGCCAGGAAGTTTGGACAAGTTGCCTCCTCCTCCACCGGATCTACCTCAGTGCTAGAAGCCTAGATGGACATCTTCAACTATCCCGTGGCTTTTTAACAAAATCCAATTTCAAACGAAGTTTAATAAGCCATAAGATGGGAAATTCCTTTCGAGGCCTACCTTATGTTCAGATTCCATAATAAAACAGACATTAAGTGGCGCTTTGAAAGAAACTAAAGTGAAAAGTCGCCACCTTTAACATGTCAAAAGAGTATGGCTCTTGTAATAGTTATTAATTTCAAAGTGAAATTTCCTGAATCTTAATATAATTATATTGTAGCCCTCACTCAAGTTTGTTTTATATAGTAACGAAATGTAAATCTTCATGGTGCATTGGTTTTAAGTTTAAATGGAATATAAATTTTTAAAAATAAAAATGATAGATGATGGGAGGTACAATTATTTATGATATATTACAGGAATGATAATATCAACATGCAATTTTCATACTTAATGAATTCAAGAGCATTTTATCAAAAGTTACAAAAGTATATATGGTTATCATTCAAAATTAAATTTTATGACTATTTTATTTTGTTACTTTGTTATTATTTCAAGAATTTTCTTATATAAATTGATTAGAAATAACATTTACTGTTATTTAAATTTGTTATAAATTTTACAAACAATAGAATATACAAGAACTCATATATACACAAAAATTTGATTGTTAGATAAATCAATCTTACAAAAATGATAGCATTAAAAAAAAAAACACACATTTTTTTCTTTAATATTGTAGACAACCCAATACCCACTTAGAATAATAGAAAAACTAAAATGGAGATGGATATGTTTAATCAACGGAACATATGCCATGCTCTTTGTACCCACTTTATCACTATATAATTTACATAATAATATTTAAATAAGTATTTATTTGATAAGTAGGAGGTATTTTCCACAGCGTGTCAAATTATGATATTGCTATCAGGATTCAATCGTGTAGTTTTCGAGTCCAACTCATTGACCCATGTTTCATGAGTAGTGGTTCACAAGAACCCATCTCTCATGATAATGAATGTTCCACTTAGCACGCATTGCATCTAGGTGATGCTCACAGAGGTGAAGTACTGGGTCGTCTCGAGAGGTCACCCATCCCAGTATTGCTCCAACTCAAGTGCGCTTAACCACAGAGTTTTCCCCAAGGTTAAGCCCACTTAGCTTGCAACCCCATTTGCAAAACCTTCAGCAAGTGTTGTGCTTGACCTCCCAGGACGGCCCAGTGCTTCACCTCTATGAGCATCACCTAGATGCAATGAGTGCTAAGTGGAACATTCATTATCATGAGAGATGGGTTCTTGTGAACCACTACTCATGAAACATGGGTCAATGAGTTTGACTCAAAAACTACACGGTTGAATCCTGATAGCAATATCATAATTTGAAACACTGTGGAAAATACCTCCTACTTATCAATTGATGAGCTAAAGAGGCTCTATAATGAATGGTTCATAAGGCACAACACTTGCTAAAGGTTTTGCAAATGGGGTTGCAAGCTAAGTGGGCTTAACCTTGGGGAAAACTCTATGGTTAAGCGTGCTTGAGCTAGAGCAATACTAGGATGGGTGACCTCCTGGGATGGCCCAGTGCTTCACCTCTATGAGCATCACCTAGATGCAATGAGTGCTAAGTGGAACATTAATTATCATGAGAGATGGGTTCTTGTGAACCACTACTCATGAAACATGGGTCAATGAGTTTGACTCAAAAACTACACGGTTGAATCCTGATAGCAATATCATAACTATTTATTTATTAATTCATTATTGATTTCCTATTTTCAATGCTCAGAGTGGCTTACACATGTTATGGTTTTATGGGGCAACCTTAGTCATTTACGTTTCCGATGAGATCAATTGATATAATTTAAAATGACTTTGACCATATACTAAGCCTAATTTATATGCTTGTAATTTTATATATAAATCTTGATAATATCTTAAATAAATTAGGTTTAAGTTAAACACATGGAAAATTTGATATGAACATAAATATTGGTATGAGATTGAAACTTAGTTTAAAATGTTATTTTTGGGGTAAATGTGAATAGCATATTTATAAAGGAATCAACATTAATTAATATTATTAAGGTTTTGGATAATGTGATTTAATTATTAGGGAATATGGATTTATTTTATCATTTTTCTTATGTATAGTATTTTCATGCAGTTTTGGTGAAACCTTGTCATTCAAAAAAATTTAAAAAAAAAATCTTTTTCTTTTTGAAAATTCAAAAATATTTTTTGAAGAGATGGGAGTCTGGATTTTTTTTGTTTGATAATTTCATTAATTTTATTATGATTTTTATTTATTTATTGCAAGTAGATCTTTATAAGAAAATATGAGGTTTATTAGATATTAAAAGAAAAATATTAAAATATATTTATTTATTTTGAAAAATATATGGTGCATTAGAGGAGAGAATCCTCTCCAAAAGGGTATAATTATTTTTAAAAATGATAAAAAATTAAGAAAAAAGTTGACATCCCATTAAAAGTATGATGTTTTGGTAAAGTTTGACTTTAAAATGTTATTACAAAAAAAAAAATCATTGAAAACTATTTTTCTATGTACTAGATATTGAAGTTAGCTATTTAGCAAAAAAAGTTGTTGCCTCTTTTTTCTTTGTGTAATGACAAAAAAAGGGTATGCATTTTCCTTGCTTAATTTGAGAATAATTAATAATAAAGTAGGCTTGATATCACCTTGATCTAGTGTTGTGATGAGTTTTACACATCCACATTAAGTTTTGGGCCCTTCTAAGCTAAGTAAATTTAACTTTTCCCTAATTTAATGTTGTAAAGTGTATTTATTGACACCTTCACATAAAATTTAGGAGGCTTGTAAATTAAGCGGACTTAATCTAGTGTTGTAATGTGTTCTACACATTCACATTGGATTTAGGGCCCTTCTTAGCTAAATAGACCCAATTTTTCCTTAATTCAATGTTGTAAAATGTATTTATTTACACTTTCACATTGAATTTTGGGCCCTCTTGCATTTGTGGCCTTTATATCATCATTAATAGGCCCCTATGACCCCATATTATGCATCCCAAGGCATATTTCAATCAAAAACCTAACAATATCAATATATAAACTTAATTTACACACTCCTCGACACTTTAGTAATCAAAATAGGCCATGTGGGACCCATTCTTCACTTTGGGAAAATGAGTCCCCTCTAGGTGGGACCCATTTTACATAGATGGCGAATGAGTCTTGTTTGGCCTATTTTCAAGGTTTTGAGTGGGAAAATTTAGGTTTTAAGTGCAAATTTTATGTATGTCAGCCTTTGGGATCCAATACACAGGATCTTAGATGGATTGCCTATATAAATGAGCTTTCAAATCTTTATTTCATCAAGTCTACATGTTATCAAGTCAAGCATTCAAGAGTTAAGCATTCCAAGACTTCACAAGATCATCTAGAGAGCATTCAAGATCATTT
>VDFB02202744.1:0-16229 GCA_007258455.2 Sequoia sempervirens | reverse complement strand
GGAATTTTCGCTAAGTGTCAAAACTTTAGCTTGCTAAAAGGATAAATGATAACTTCTTCGCCTCCTTTAAGATTGAATTGTTGTTATTTCAAAGAGTTAGACAATCATCATGAAGTTGGAAAATGACATCTCAAATGTAGATTTAACATTAAGCACACGGGCGAATCAAGAGCAAGACCGAGAGACCTATCCCTTAGGGGGATGAAGTCAAGACCCTACGATGAACCAACAAGAAAACAAAGTGAGAAAAGAGGGTCCTTGCTTTTAGCGAGGCGTGTGTGCGAAAATTGCACAATAAATGGCGATTCCTGCTGGAGAAATGCTCTAGAGCATTTCGATGACAAACTGGAATCAAGAACCCAGAATCTCTGGTTTCAATCCTTGCATCGGGTCAACCGCAAACAGAGTTTCAAAGTCCATGGACAAGCAGGCCTTTCCTGTACCAGAGTCAAAGTGCGTGCAAATGTGTTCATTTCCCTCCCTCAGTTGTTGCCGGAACCAGACTCAGTCTAATCAAGTTACGTAAAGATTCTAACTCCAAAAGCAACCTGGATAGAGCCTCGCTGCCAGTTAGGCGTCCATAGCCTCGACGAGGTTATCGCTGTGGCCCTCTCGAGCATAGGTCTACTACCAGCCGGGTGATACTCGGATACTCCTGATAAGGTGAACATTCACTTTTGATTTTCAATATTTTCTCTTCTTTTCTTTTCTTTCGATATTCTTTTAATATCTTTTAAATTTTCCTTTTCACCCTGTAAGCAACGAAGCTCACACTCAGGGCTGAGAACCACAGTGGCGCTGAAGCAGAAATAGGATTTTTCACTTGACCAGACTTTGCTAGGAACCCTTAACAACCTCAAAATTCTTAAGATGTGTGTATAAGTGTAAGACCCAAGCACATTCTAGATCTAACTTAGTCCAGTGACTCATCCACTTCAAGCATTTAGCATATGTGACACCAAGTAAAGGATTTTCACCAACTTATTCTGGAAGGATGATTAGAGTTTGTAAAAGAAATACTTAGAACAATCCCCTATAACATAATGAATGCTGTGCAAGTGCAACATGCCCAGAAGAGAACAGGGGAACCCAAAGCCAAAAGCAAAAACCAAACCAAGGCAAGCCTACACTAACCAAAATCAGAAAACAAACAAAACAAAGCAAAGCAGAAGAAATCAACACCTAAGCTAACTATTTATAGGGAAAGAGCTGCGAGCAACTCAGGCCAAGAAGTAATGCTTCAAATATTGCCCGTTGATAGGCAATGGGACATCCCCTCCAGTGAGAGGTTTTAGACGGAAAGCATTATCTGAAGAGTACAAAATATTTACATCGAGAGGGAGGGGGGTGAATCAGTAAATCTATACTAACTTTTTCACCTTTTAACTTTCTACACAAACTTAAACTTTCATCAACATCAACTTAATGATATGAACCAATTTACACAAGTTGATACAACTTTATTGAAATAAAAAAAATTCAAATGAAAGTAGGCACCAACCTACTTGATGATGATTGCAAGATGATGCCTTCAATCTGGCCTGCACTATCCCAATCCTCCAATCTGCCTTTGGTGATGAATGATCTCACACTTAGCCCACACAAGGAGATGGGACTTCAGATTTAGAATGCACACTTACACAACCACTCCCACAAACATATTTTGGATGGCATATCTATAAGTTCCTCAAGGCTTGCAACTCCTAATGAAAGGACACAACTATATTTACATGCTTCTTCATTAAATTTGGGTTTTTGATTCTAAACTGAATCTTCTTAATTTTGAATCTGTTCTTTAGCATAAGTCGCACTCCTTTTAGAAATACGTCTCTTAAACTTTAATTGATTTTCATTTGTTTTTAAAAAAAAACATTTTAAGAGACAATCTTAACTTCAATTGTATCTTCAGCAAGTAAAAACACGTCCCTTAAAAAGAATACCACGTCCATACAAGATTCGCATTTCTCTGATGGACACGTCTTTTGAACTTCCTTGATTCACATCTGCCTTTTGAAAACATCTCATAAATTTAATGTTATTTGTTCTTTTAACAAAACAATAACGGAGACCACTCTCATTAAATCTTTCCATAGACTTTGAGACAGCAAAACTGTATTCTTCCATCGACACCTTGACATCTTTAAAAATGTTCGCCTCCTTAGCGGCATGTTACGTGGCCCACGATGACTCACAGTTAACTCAAATTTGGCGACTCAACCATTATCGGCTCTTCCAAGACATACACAACCTAAAGATACAAATTATCAAGCTTCATCTTATCGAAAGTTATAATTCATTTTGAAGCAGCTCCCGAAATATGATGTTCTCCCGTCAAGAGTAGAGATTACAGGAAATACTTATATGTTGTTATATCTTCACAACATTCTTTTAATGCTTTGTGATAGAGATACCTGTATCTCCATGTCCGCTACTTCCAAAAATAGTTGTTCGCATAATCTAGTTTGATGCCCGAAAGGCAAGCTCCGTACTTCTTGAAGGTTCCGTTGAGTAGAGATACTATAATAACGGCACAGGGAAGATGGATGATAACAGTTCTTCGAAAGCTCCAGACTCTTGTCTCTATTCAACACTACCTGACTCCAGGAAGATATATTATGACTGTCTGTAATAATGAAGACATTTATTCCTGTTACCAAAGTTGCATACAAACCATGCTGGCAATACTGAAAACCTTAATACTCCGGCAATACAGCAATCGACTCCTCCACTCATCAATATGCAGTAGAATGCACAATATTCTCATGATACCAAACAATATTAGTGCTTCCCACATACATGTCATTCATCGGATAATATCAATAATAACGGCTTTTGGCAATAGCCCGATAATCTCAAATGTTGGCTTACCAATATAACCATGTCTTATATTCATGTTGATGCATCGAGTAAGCAAGCAGCCCCCGACTCCAATCATGCACAAGTGGCAGAATATATATCATATATTCGGCGACTAAAAAAAAAGAACCCAAAACCTTCTTCCTTTAGACATATTTTTGATATTATTAAGGCTGATTAAATAATCTTTAATAATCCTTTCTTGTTTGAATAGAAGCAGCTCCCGATATGCCATGTAATGGGAATTCTTTTGTCTTTGACTTCAAATATCTGCCACCCTTGTAAACAGCATGACAACTCTATTATTAAAGTCATATTTCTATTCATGTGTCGGCCCCTTCAGACATATGTGTGGCGTCCTCATCAGTCACCTCCAAATTTTGATAATTTCATTTAGTTTTATCTATCATATGAAGTCACATGAAAATTTATTGTAAGATTCGATACTTATTATATTCTTGTTCTTCTTTTTCCAGAATCCATGTCTTCAACGTCTTTGAATCTGTTTATACTTAACCTGGCCATTTCTCATGTGTTCTATTCTCTTCAAGACTTGAACTTTATCTTCCCTGATTTCTTCTTTCGTTAGTGCCTCAATAGTGTGTTTTATCATTGCGATCTGCATCATCAATAATGGATCTTTATTTTGACATTTGCAACATGTTATCTACTTGATATTAATGACAACATTCATCTTCGTATTTGACATCAATGACAACATTTCCAACATTATCTCCCAATATCTCTGAGATTTGGAAGGGACCAAGCCAAAGCTTATCAGATTTTCCATGTTCTTCCTTCTTATCATGTGCCTTATCCCAATATAGGACTAGATCAGAGATTCTAAACGCTTTTACTCAGGCCTTTCGATCAAACCTTTGCTTAACGTCACCCTGGTGTTTGGAAAAGTTCTCTAATGCTTCATCTCTCTTCTCGTCAAGGTGTAAAAGTTCAGCGAAACGGGCCTCATGCTTATCCCCTTCATCATAGTAATCGTTAATGAACTACAAGGTGGGGATTTTCAGCTAGATGGGAAACACTGGCTCAAGACCATACACAAGGTGATAAGGAGAAGTTCCTAGAGAGGCCTTATGTCTAGTACGATCTGCCCAGAGAGAAAATCGGAGTTGGGTATGCCAATCTTTGGGATTTCTCTCTAAGAGCTTACAGATGACTGTCAAAAGATTCTTGTTTGAGGACTTAGCCAAGCCGTTTCCTTGCGGGCAATAATCAGAAGCAAACTTGATGATAATACCATGATCAAAAGCCCATCCAGAAAGCTTTAACGAAGCAAATGTAGGACCATTATCACAGACTAAAGCAAATGGGCAACCAAAACGATTGATAATACCTGATTCTAGAATATTGATTAGCACATCAGAAGTGCACTGTTTACAGGCAAGAGCTTCAGTCCATCTAGTAAAATAATCAGTTACGGTAAGAATGTACCTGTGGCCTGCCGAGGAAGGTGGGTTAATTGGACCAATAAAATCCAATCCCCACTGCGCAAATGGTTTTACCTCAATTACTGGTTGGAGCAGAAGTGCTGAATACTTCTCCTTACTTGCCGTAGTTTGACATACATGGCAAGTCCTCACGTGGTTGTGTGCAGCCTTGAACAAAGTGGGCCAATAATACCCTGCTCTCAAGATCTGATTTGCAGTAGTTGGTCCAGAAACATGTCCCGTGCCATACTTGTCATGGAATTCTGTCATCACTCTTGTAGCCTCTTCTTTCCCAAGACAGCGAAGGTAAATGCCTTCATGATTCTTTTTGTATAAAATGGCACCCTTCAGCATATAGCTATCACTCTTCAAACGCAAGACTCTCCTCCGCTGCACTGCATTGAGATGATCAGGACACTATTGATTTAAGAGATAGTAGATAATGTCATCATACCATTCACCTGGAGAGACATCCTGAAGGTGATAATGTTGTGCTGTGAGATCGGGACCAATTTCAGCCAGTCTTAGTCAATCCTTGCCCTCTCACAAGTTTCATAGGCTGGATCTTGATATCATATTCCTGTAGCATGGTAACCCATTTAGCTCTTTGTTCTCCTAATTCATTTTGCATTAGTAGGAGCTTAACTGCAGGATCGAGCACTATTGCATAAACCTTATTTCTCAGGATGTAATGTCTAAACTTCTTCACACACCTGACCAAAGCATAAGCCTGTTTTTCAATACTAGGATATCTCAATTCTGCATCTTTTAACGAAGCACTCATGAAGGCTATAGGGTGTTCACTTCCTTGGTCAGATTTCTGAGTTAAAATACTAGCACAGGAATGATTGTATGCAAACGAATATATATAGAAAGGCTTGGAATAGTTAGGGCTCACCAATACTGGGGCATCAGCTATTGACCTCTTGATTTTTGCAAAAGCCTCCTTTGCTTCAGCACTCCACTCAACCTTTGCATCCTTCTTCAGCATTGCATTCAGAGGTTTAACTATTTCTGCAAATCCAGTAATAAACTTTCTGACAAAGTTGATTTTTCCAAAGAAGGACTTCATCTCCTTTTTATTGGCTGGAGGCTGGATCTTCATTATTGCCTCTACTTGTTTTGGATCAATAGATATACCTTCCTTTGAGATGACACGTCCTAGCAATTTCCCTTAGTGACTCCAAAGATGCACTTCTTAGGATTGAGTGAAATACCAAATTCTCTGCATCTTTGAAATACTTTGCACAAGTCTGCAATATGATCCCCTCGTTTCTTAGAAAAGACAGTTAAATCATCCATATAGATAATGATGCACTTACCGATGATATCCTTGAAGGCAATATCCATGGCCCTTTGGAAAGTTGCCCCTGCATTAATTAACCCAAAAGGCATTCTCCTATAAGCAAAGGTACCCCACTTCGTGGTGAAGGCAGTCTTTGTGTCTATCTTTGTATTGCACCATTACCTGATTATACCCTGAGTATCCATCTAGAAAATACATCATTTGGTATCCATTAACTATTTGTAACACTTCATCCAGTGATGGGACTGGGTAGTTGTCCTTTTCTGAGGCGCGATTGAGGTTATTGAAACCAACACAAAGCCTGATTTCTTTGTTCTTCTTCCTTACCAGAACCAAATTAGCAACCCAAGTGGAATGCTTGACTGGAAATATGATACGAGCAGATAATAACTTTTGTACCTCCTTCTGAATGATAGGTTCCAATAGGGCATTGATTGGTCTTTGTCTTTGTCTAAACAGCTTGGCACCTGGCTGAAGAGGAATAGTATGTGTGATAATTGAGGTATCATACGTTTTTAGATCCTCGTAACTCCAAGGTATTACATCTTGATACATGTGTAGTGCATCTATGATTCCTTTCTTTTCCTCTGGAGTACATACCTTCCTGATACAAAAATATTCTTAACATTGTCTAGAGTCCCCATATTATAGGTGTCACACTGGCTGCTAATGAACTCTTTCTTAGCCTGCTGTTCCTTATTTTTTATTCTATCTAGATCAAAAATTCTCTCCAGTTGCACCATCCCTCTTGGAATAGTGTTAGTTTTCAGATTGATAACTCCTTCTAGGTCCATTTTTGCTTCCTGGGGCTCCACTTCATCAATTATCTGCGAAGTAAACACATCAAAGCTTGTGATGAAATCAAGAATGTGCTTGTCATCTTCAAACACCTGAAAATTAGTTACATTATCGGGCACTAATGGCACTAGAGTGAGCTCCACAGTGAAGTTCTTTAAACCAGATAGTGATAAGGGCTGTAATGTACTGGCCGCCTGTGCCAAAGAATCTGCAGTTTGATTCTTGCTACAGGGTATTAATTGAATATTGAAAGCATCAAACCTCTCAATGAGATCCCAAACTCTATGTCTATAATTAGTCATCCTTCTATCATGACATGAGTACTGTTTTCTAACTTGCCCAACTACCAGCTCAGAATCTCCAAACACTTGTAGAATTTTAACTTTTTTTCTTAATGCCATCAACAATCCATGAATCAAGGCTTCGTATTCAGCTACGTTATTAGAACAGTGGAATTGAATATGTGGGTAGTGAAAAAAGTTTTACCTTTAGGACTAATCAGCTCAAATCCAGCTCCGACACCTTGCTTAGACTTGGACCCATCAAATTTGAGTGTCCAACAACCAGTGGCTCCTGACCCTCTTGATTTATCCTTATTTTTGCTACTGCTGGGAGGTTCTTCTAGAAGCATTAAGCTTTTACCTTTAGGATCATCTTGGATGCTTTGTGCACTTATCTTGACAGCTGGGGTCAGATTGATGCAACTTTGTATCTGCTCCATTGCTGTCTAGCATAGGTAGCATTCCAGCTCTGAGTGAGAAGCATTATGAACTTTGCACCAGTTCGGAAGAAGTAACTCTTCGAAATTCATATCTCTACCCAATTGAATTTGGTGCTCTATGCATTTTTGGATAAACTCTTGAAAGCTATCTAACAAGCTGATCTGGCCATCTTCTTGATCATCACCCTCTTCTATTGATTCAACCAATGCTTCAGTGTTGCTGGATTCTGATGTGAGCTCATTGGATATTCTTTGTAGCATGAAGATTTCATTTGTACCTAGTTCTAGAGGAGGAGTTGCTAATACATAATTTCCCAATCTGACCTTGGATACTAATATCTCATTTGAAGTGTTTTGATATTCAGTGATTGCATACTTCATCCTTGGTTCCCTCTCTATCCTAATTTGATTTGGAACTCCTTTCCAAGGAAGCCACATGTGAGAATGGTCAGTTGAAACATACCCATTCAATGCCTTAGTGAAATCTCTGCCTAGGATCAGACCATATGTATCAGGGATATTTGCCTCTTGAATGTTGATGATTTGTTGGATCCTAGGGTCTGATGCAATTTGCATAGGAATCATATTCAATTCTACTACCACATTTACCTCTGTCTTATCCAACTGAGTGACCTTCCGTTGAGAGGCTGTAGGAGTAATACCTAGGGCTCTACAAACAACAAAAGGCATGACATTTGTGGAGGCTCCTGAGTCTAAAAGACAGTTGTGTAAGTTTTTCCCAAAGAGACGAACAAAAATCAGAAAAGGAGGAGTTTCAACCTTGCCTTGAGATAGACTCAACTGAGTATCAGCTTGTGCAACTTGATTCCTATCCTTTTTTTTCCCTTTATCCTTAGATTGCCCTTGATTTTGATCTTTTGATGCTTGTGAAGTAGGGGTCTTCCCAGCTACTTCATTAACTATCTTAGCTTGAGGAACCACTTGAGTTTTAAAAGTTCCTAAGACTGCATTTCTAATAGCGGGAACCCTTAATAATTCAAAAGCAGAAAGACTTACCTTCAATTTCTTGAGCTTCTCAGCTACATATTCCCCCAATTGTTCTGTGCTCATGTCAGCATGGGTGTCCTTAGGATAGTCTACTAGCTTCTCCTTGCCTTCATCAGTGTTCTTTCCCTTAAAGGAATCAGACTGTCCTCCTTTTGAAAAATATTGTGTGGGCACATGAGGATAGGATGGATTGTTACTAGCATTAGGATCGAGCGGTGTAGTGAAGTTATTTGGAGAATTGAAGTAGTAAATGGACCTCCGTCCTGTGGATTTCTATTTGGCAAGGGCATGATTCAACACCAAGATTGAAGAATCATAGGGGCCAGAAGGTACCAACTCCTGATTACTGGAATTATTTTCGACCTCATATTGAAAGATGGATGCAGTAGTTTGGAACTCAGGGCAATCCAGTTCAAAATGTTGATTTGTCTTGTGAAGTTTACACCATCCTGACAGAGTTGCCTCAGCTAGATACACTCCACTTGGGGGCTTTTCTTGATTAGGAGGTTGATCCAATGGTGTAGGAACACCCCCATTATTTGGTCTTGTATTCCATTTCCTATTTTTTCCTTTGGGGTTGTCTCCTATCAAATCCTTGCCCACTTGTTTGTCCTCTATCAAAGTTCTGCCCAGATGACTGCCCTCGATCAAAGTTCTGTCCATACCCTTGTGCAAAATCTCTACTTTCCCTGCTGTAATTGGTCTACATATTCCTCTGGGCAGCCTGAAGTTGACTATTTTGATTCCTCAGATAGGTCACTTCCATATTCAACTTCTTAACTTGTTCTGTGAGCTCATCCAATCTTTCCTTGTCAGGATTACTATAAGGTACAAAACTCACATTATTCTGATGATATCCTGATGTTGCTCCCAATCCTATGGACTAGTTCAATACTTCAGAATTTTGCAAGTAGGAAAACCAGCTTGTATTGAATTGAGGGGCTGATTGACATTCTGTTGAGGATAACTGGTCATTGGTGGGGCTTGACTCATTGGTGGATCTGGATGTGGGACTAAAGGCAATTGTGGCACCAGATTCATAATGGGTGTATGATTAGTCAAAGCCTGATTAACTGGATGGATTTGTCCTCGGTGAGCAACAGGTCCTAGAGATGGCAAGGGTTCTGACAAATGTTGCCTCAAATCGGTGCTAACCTTGACTGCTTCCGTATAGGCATCCAACAATGTGTTAGGAGGATTAGTTCTCCATTTAAGGAAGGTAGCAGTAAGGTTGTCAAGGGCTTCATAGTAAACTTCCAAGGCAGTGGCATTATCCACAACATAGGGAGCCTGTAGCCTAGTGTATGCACGATGAAATCTATTATTGAATGACCCTATTGGCTCATTAACTTCCCTTTTAACCTTAGTGAACTGCAAATACAACTCATTGGCACTAATGAGAATTTTAAACTTCTGCAGAAAGGCATTGGACGACCCAGCAAAAAGATAATGTATACCAGTGCCATCTCTTGGGAATATGGGAAACTACATGCCTTCATGACAATCCCCATCTCGTGACAGTTTCGGTGTCTCCATGCTCAACAGCTGATACAGGGCCATCGTTCAGATTCAGGCAGCTAACAGTAAGCCAAGCAAAGGATAAGGGTGATGGGTTATTTGCCAAGAAAGCCATTGGTAGTGGTGGAGGTGGTAGTGGTTGGTTAACAGCTGGCTAGGGCTATTGAATGGGAATCATCATCAAGCCCATCATCATTTGATTATGAGGCCATTCCCATTCAGCAGCCCTAGCTAGCTGTTAATCAACCTGTATCACCTCCACCACTACCAATGGCTTTCTTGGCAAATAACCCATCACCCTTATCCTTTAACAACTACAAATGTCATGCCAAAAAATAATGAACATTTGTGCTCCAAGTTTCATATCAATGACCCCAATAGGACTGCAGAGGAGCACATTAGGATTTTTTAGACTTGTCTTAGGAATAGAGGGATTAATCATGAAGATGTTGCATGTAGGCTTTTCCCATATTCCCTAGGGGAGGATGCATTTTACTGGTATAACCATTTGTCTGCTGGGTCAATCCACAATTGGACTGAATTGGAAAATGCTTTTCTGCAGAAGTTTAAAATTCCCATCAGTGCCAATGAGTTGTATTTGCAGTTCACTAAGGTTAAGAGGGAAGTTAATGAACCAATAGGGTCATTCAATAATAGATTTCATTGTGTGTACACTACGCTGCAAGCTCCCTATGTTGTGGATGATGCCACTGCCTTGGAAGTTTACTATGAAGCCCTTGATAGCCTTATTGCTACCTTCCTTAATATGAATCAGCCTTATTATGAATCCGTTGCCACAATTGCCTTTAGTTCCACATCCAGGTCCCCCAATGAATCAAGCCCCACCAATGACCAGTTATCCTCAACAAAATGTCAATCAGCCCCTCAATTCACAACAGGCTGGTTTTCCTACTTGCAAAATTCTGAAGTATTGAACCAGTCCATAGGATTGGGAGCAACATCAGGATATCATTAGAACAATGCAGGATCCACATCTTATAGCAATCCTGACAAAGAGAGGCTAGATGAGCTCACAAAACAAGTTAAGAAGTTGAATATGGAAGTGACCTATTTGAGGAATTAGAATAGTCAACTTCAGGCTGCCCAGAGGAATATGCAGACCAATTACAACAGGGAGAATAGAGATTCTGCACAAGGGTATGGACAGAACTTTGATCGAGGGCAGTCATCTGGGCAGAACTTTGATAGAGGGACGACAGTGGACAAGGATTTGATAGGAAGACAACAAACCTAGGCAAAACAAAACATGGAATACAAAGACCGAACAATGGAGGTTCCTACTCCATTAGATCAACCAGCTAGTCAGGAAAAGCCTCTGAGTGGTGTGTATCTAGTAGAGGCAACTTTGTCTGGATGGTGCAGACTTCACAAGACAAGTCAACATTCAGAGTTGGATTGTCTTGAGTTTCAAACTGCTGCATTCATCTTTTAGTATGAGGTTGAAAACAACTCCAACAATTAGGAGATAGTACCATCTAGCCCTTATGATACTTCGGTGTTAGTGTTGAATCATGCTCCATTCCCACGAAGTGAGGAAAATGAACTAGAACTAGAGGTGTTTGAACCAGATGGTGAATCAAAACAAGTATGCAATGGAGATGAAATTTCACAGTTATTTCAAGAAGGTACTAAGAATGATAATGGTCCTTTGGATGAAGAAGAAACAGGTGTTGAAGAAGTTCAGATGTTCCAGCAGCCTACAAGAAAATATGATCTGAGGAACAGGCCAAATAGAAGTACACAAGCTGGAGGTCCATTTACTACTTCAATTCCTCCAAATAACTTCACTACACCGCTTGATCCTCATGCTAGTAACAACCCATCTTATCCACATGTACCAACACAGTATTTTTCAAAAGGAGGACAATCTGATCCATTAAAAGGAAGCAATGCTGATGCAAGGAAAGAAAAGCAGATGGGCCATCTAAGGAAATCCTTACTGACATGAGCACATAACAGTTGGGCGAATATGTAGCTGAGGAACTCAAGAAAATGAAGGTAAGCCTCTCAGCTTTTGAATTATTAAGGGTTTCCACTATTAGAAATTCTGTCTTAGGAGCTTTTAAAGTCAAAGATGTCTCCCAAGATAGGGTAGTCAATGAAGCAGCTGTGAAGAATTCTAGTTCACAGCCACCAAAAGACCAAAGTCAGGGACAGTTTAAGGACAAAGGGAAAGAAAAGGATAAAGGTCAAGTTACACAAGCTGATACTCCTATGAGTTTATTTCAAAGAAAGATTGAAACCCCTCCTTTTTTGATTTATGTTCGTCTATTTGGGAAAAATCTGCATAGTTGCCTCTTAGATTCAGGAGCCTCCACAAATGTTATGCCTTTTGCTGTTTGTCAAGCTTTAGGAATTATGCCTGTTGCTTCTCAACGAAAAGTTACTCAGTTGGATAAGACAGAGGTGAATGTGGTAGGAGAATTGAATATGATTCCCATGCAAATTGCATTAGACCCTAGGATTCAACAAATCATCAACATTCAAGTGGCAGATATTCCAAATACTTATGGTCTGATCCTAGGCAGAGATTTCACTAAGGCATTGAATGGATATGTTTCAACTGACCATTCCCACATGTGGCTTCCTTGGAAAGGAGTTCCAAACCAAATTAGGATTGAGAGGGAACTAAGAATGAAGTATGTAATTACTGAATACTAGAATACTTCAAGTGAGATATTGGTATCGGAGGCCAGTTTGGGGAATTATGTACTGGCAGCTCCTCCTCTAGAATTGGGTACAAATGAAATCTTCATGGTGCAAAGTGTATCCAATGAGCTCACATCAGAATCCAGCAACACTGGAGCATTGGTTGAATCAATAGAGGAGGGTGATGACCAAGAAGATGGTCAACTCAGCCTGTTAGATAGTTTTCAAGAGTTTATTTATAAGTGTATAGAAGATCAAATCTAACTAAGCAGAAACATGAATTTTGAAGAGTTACTTCTTCCAAACTGGTGCAGGGTCCACAATGCTTCTCACTCAGAGCTGGAGTGCTGCCTATGCCAAACAACAGTGGAACAAATACAAAGCTGCATCAATCGACCTCTAGCTGTTAGGATAAATATACAAAGTGTTCAAGATGATCCCAAAGGTAAAAGCCTAATGCCTCAAGAAGATCTTCCAAGCAGCAACAAAACTAATGAGAGATCAAAAGGACCAAAAACTGCAGGTTGTTGGACACTCAGGTTCGATGGATCAAAGTCTAAGCAAGGTGTTGGAGCTAGGTTTGAGCTTATTAGTCCTAAAGGTAAAACCTTTTTTGCTCCCCATAGATTGCAGTTCCATTGCACTAATAATGTAGTTGAATATGAAGCTTTGATTCATGGATTGTTGATGGCATTAAGAAAGAAAGTTAAAATTCTGCAAGTTTTTGGAGATTCTGAGTTGGTAGTTAGGCAAGTCAGAAAACAGTATTCCTGTCATGATAGAAGAGTGACTAATTACAGACATAGGGTTTGGGATCTTATAGAGGGGTTATGCTTTTAACATTCAACTGATACCTTGCAACAAGAATCAGACTGCCAATGCCCTGGCACAAGCAATAAGTACATTGTAGCCCTTGTCACTTTTAGGTTTGAAGTTCATTGTGGAGCTCACTCCAGTACCCTCCGTGCCTGATAATGAACCAATTTTCAGGTATTCAAAGATGACAAACACATTCTTGATTTCATTACAAGCTCTGATGTGTTTACTTCTCAAATAATAGATGAGGTAGAGCCCTAGGAAGTAGAAATGGATTTAGAAGGAGTGATTAATCTGAAAACAAACACCATTCCAAGAGGGATGGTATAGTTGGAGAGAATTTTTGATTTAGATAGGATAAAAGATCAGGAACAACATGCTAAGAAGGAGTCCATCAGTAGTCAATGTGATACATATAATATGGGGACTCCAGACAATGTCAAGAATGTTTTCATTGGAAAAGTGTGTACTCCAGAAGAAAAGAAGGGAATAATAGATACTCTCCACACATATCAAGATGTAATAGGTTGTAGTTATGAAGATCTGAAAATGTATGATACTTCGATAATTACACACACTATTCCTCTTTAGCCAGGTGCCAAACTGTTCAGATAAAGGCAGAGACCGATCAATGCCCTATTGGAACCAATCATTCAAAAGGAGGTACAAAAGTTATTATTTGCTCGTATCATATTTCCAGTCAGGCACTCCACTTGGGTTGCCAATTTGGTTCTAGTAAGGAAGAAGAACGAAGAAATCAAACTATGTGTTGATTTCAGGAATCTTAATCGTGCCTCCAAAAAGGACAACTACCCAGTCCCGTCATTGGATGAGGTGTTACAAATAGTTAATGGATCCTAGATGATGTCCTTTCTAGATGGATATTCAGGGTATAATCAGGTCATGGTGCAATATGAGGATAGGCACAAAACTGCCTTCACTACAAAGTGGGGGACCTTTGCTTATAGGAGAATGCCTTTCGGGCTAATCAATGCAGGGACAACTTTCCAAAGGGCCATGGACATTGCCTTCAAAGACATCATTGGTAAGTGTATCATTATTTATATGGATGATTTAACAGTCTTCTCGAAGAAACGAGGTGATCATATTGCAGATTTGTGCAAGGTATTCCAAAGGTGTAGACAATTTGGCATTTCACTTAATCCTAAGAAGTGTATCTTTGGAATAACAGAAGGAAAGTTGTTGGGACATGTTATTTCAGAAAAAAGGTATCTCTATTGATCTAGAACAAGTAGAGGCGATACTGAAGATCCAACCCCCAACAACTAAAAAGGAAATGAAGTCCTTCTTTGGGAAAATCAACTTTGTTAGAAATTTTATTACTGAATTTGCAGAAATAGTTTAAACCTCTGAATGCAATGCTGAAGCAAGATGCAAAAGTTGAATGGAGTGTTGAAGCAAAGGAGGCTTTTGCAGAAATCAAGAGGGAAATAGCTGATGCCCCGGTATTGGTGAGCCCTGATTACTCCAAGCTCTTCTATACATATTCGTTCGCATCTGATCACTCTTGTGCTGGTATGTTAACTTAGAAATCTGACCAAGGAAGTGAGCACCCTATAGCCTTCATGAGTGCTCCCTTAAAAGATGTAGAATTGAGATATCCTAGTGTAGAAAAGCAGGCTTACGCTTTGGTCAGGTGTGTGAAGAAGTTTAGACATTACATCCTGAGAAATAAGGTATATGCAATAGTGCCTGATCTTGTAGTTAAGCTCTTACTGATGCAGAATGAGCTTGGAGAACAGTGAGCAAAATGGGTCACGATGCTGCAGGAGTATGACATTGAAATACAACCCATGAAGCTTGTGAGAGGGCAAGGACTGACGAAGACTATGGCTGAAATCGGTCTTGATATTACATCCCAACAGTACCACGTAGAGGATGTCTCCTTGGATGAATGGTATGATGACATTGTTTATTATTTGCTGAATCAAAAGTGTCCCGATCATTTTAACACAGTGCAGAGGAGAGTTTTGCATTTTAAAAGTGATAGCTATATGCTAAAAGGAGCTATCCTATATAAGAAGAATCATGAAGGCATTTACCTTCGTTGTCTTGGGAAAGAGGAAGTTGTAAGAGTGATGATTGAATTTCATGACAAGTACGACACAGGCCATGGTTCTATACCTGCTATTGCAAATCAAATCTTGAGAGTAGGGTATTATTGGCCCACTTTGTTTAAGGACGCACACAATCATGTGAGGACCTGCCATGTATGTCAAACTACAGCGAGTAAGGAGAAGCACGCAACACTTTCACTTCAGCCAGTAATTGAGGTAAAACCATTTGTGCAGTGGGGTTTGGAATTTATTGGTCCAATCAATCCACCTTCCTCTGTAGGCCACATGTACATTCTCACTGTAACTGATTACTTTACTAGGTGGATTGAAGCTCTTGCTTGTAAGCAATGTACTTCCAAGGTAGTGATCAATTTTTTGGAATTAGGTATTATCAACTGTTTTGCTTGTCCTAATGCTTTAGTCTGTGATAATGGTCCTACATTTGTTTCGTTAAAAATTTCTGGATGGGCTTTTGGTCATGATATTGTCATCAAGTTTGCTTCTAATTATTATCCGCAAGGAAATAGTTTGGCTAAGTCTTCAAACAAGAATCTTTTGACAGTCATCCGTAAGCTCTTAGAGAGAAATCCCAAAGATTGGCATACCCAACTCCGATTTTCTCTTTGGGCAGATCGTATTAGACACTAAGCCTCTTTAGGAACTTCTCCTTATCACCTTGTGCATGGTCTTGAACTAATGTTTCCCATCCAGTTGAAAATCCCCACCTTGCAGTTCATTAACGATTACTATGCTAAAGGGGATAAGCGTGAGGCTCATCTGGCTGAACTTTTACACCTTGAAGAGAAGAGAGATGAAGCATTAGAGAACTTTGCGAAACATCAGGGTGTTGTTAAGAGATGGTTTGATTGAAAAGCGAGAGTAAAAGCGTTTAGAATCTTTGATTTGGTCTTGTATTGGGACAAGGCACATGATAAGAAGGGAGAACATGGAAAATTTGACAAGCTTTGGCTTGGTCCCTTCCAAATCTCAGAGATATTGGGAGATAATGCTTT
>VDFB02202738.1:0-10778 GCA_007258455.2 Sequoia sempervirens | reverse complement strand
GTTATAATCTTTGCATTACGACTTTATTGAAATCTGAGTTTAATACTATATGTTTGTGAGAGCCAAAATTCATGTGCTAGGGTGATGTTTTAGGTCTAGGCACTTGTTATATGCCTTAGAGAAGTATGGGTTGTGCCTTATGTTATTGATTTAAGAAAATTAATTGAGGGTGTAGTGGTGAATACTATATGACCTAGTATCTGATTGTTTAAGGTCAATGATCTTTTTAGGGTTTTATTTTTAATTGATTTTAGAGAAATCAATGGGAATTGAAGTGATGAGAAGAAATAATAATGTGTTTTGTTTTTTATTATTTTTGAGAAAATCAGATTATTGTAATTGGAGCAATAAGGAGCTTTTCTTTTTTGCAAAATATTTTCAATCTTTAATTGCAAAAATGGATTAATTGTGCAAATCTGCATCTTGTAAAGCAGAATCATAAAGCGATATTCTATAGATTGCTTTATGATTTCTTGCTTTTTTTAGCATATTTTTGTTGACTTTTCCTCTTGGTCGGATTGGAGACCTATCTTGTGGAGATAAGAGGTTTTTTTAGCTTTTAAAGCAAATTTAGCCTATTTTTAGAGGCTTGACAGTGTGATCATAAAAGCAGTATGCTTTTTTCTACTTTTAAGCAATTTTTTGAGGAAGTTTGAAGCCTTTTTTCCTAGAGCTTTTTCTGAGCTCGGATTAGGGTTTCTTGAGAGCCATGTTTTGATATACTTAGTCTGTCAGCTCTCCTCTCTTAGTAGTTCAGATCAAAGTTCTTGCTCATACACATTTTTGAGCTTGTGAACCCATTGTTGTTCTCAGTTTCAGATTATGGCATTCTCCTTCACTTGAATAAAGACAACATTGCTACTTCTCATTTCTATGCCCATTTGCAGTTTTAGTTTGATTTTATCTTGTGATTTCTATTTACAGAATCCTTGTTTTGTCCTTAAACTGTAATCCTTAATGTAGAAAGTTCATTAATACAGGTTGCATGTTGTGCTTCAAGTTGAGTCTTCATGCAAATTATTTATGTATCAATTGTTCTTGAGAAGTTGTGAAATATTGCATCTCTTTGAAAGTTGTTTGTGAGGAAGAGATCATAATCATCATTAAAACATTATTAGGTTTTGAAGTCATCTGTTAGAAATAGGTTTTTATGTTCAGTCATCTTTTATCCCTTTCCTTAGAGGCTATTTTAGAATAGAATTCATCATTCGGAGAACCGGCTCACTCTGGAGATTCCTTCATTCAGATCACCCACATCTGAAGAAGGTTTCCATGTTTCAATAGTTTGCTGAATACTGCATTCAGTAGGGTGCAAAACTATTGATAACAATTCCCACATACACAAACCCAACTATTGCTTAAACAATAAAACAAAGAATTTGTATAACTCCAACATTAGGCCTTTCCACTAGAAATCATTATGGTTTTGGGTCCTCACATGTGACACCTCAAGTTTCATCACATCTCATAAAATTGCAACATATTAATCCACCAAGCACATACACAATCCCACCATACTCACCATATTCCCAAAACATGTCAACCAATGGATCTATTATTAACCAAATTTTGCAAAAATTAACCTTGCGTCAATAACAAATCTCAACTTTAAACCAAAACCAAAATGAACAACCATTGAAATATGTTAAAGGAAGCCCATTTTCACTTAAAATTTTAAAAACACCAATACCAAAAAACATAGAGATACACCAATTTGACAAGTACAATGGTAAAGGAGACCCTAGCAATCATATATCGGTATACACGGCCTTGTGTAGTGACTTCATTTTTAAAGATAAACTCCTAGCTAAACTCTTTCCTAGGTAATTGAAATACATGGCTTTAGAATGGTTTTGTTCATTGCTAGAAAATTTAATACACTCCTTTAGTGCGATGAAAAAAAAATGAAAAATGAAAAGGTAATAGACTTTATAGGGCGCTATCAATTGATTTATTCAAAACTTAATATAACTCTCCCTAATGCAGATGTTCAAAGAGTATTCATTGAAAACTTGTAACCTAACATAAGGGATAAAATATTGTTGATGAAATATCCATCCTTTATACATTTATGTATGCTCCTTCATAATTATTAGAATTTGGTTAGTTAGTATGAAGAGACATCTTCATCTATTCCTACTAGGAAATCTAAATCTGTAACTCAAAACAACTATCAACCATTCAAGAAGCAAAACAAAAACTTTATCAAGTTATATACACCTCAAACAACCAACCACATTGACCCTCAATTTGCTACCACAAGTTCAACCAGTACCAATTTAGATCACGAGATAGATAATTTACCTAGAGTTACCTAACACCCTCCATTCAATCATGTTGTGACTTTTGAACAAGAACTTAATCCACTTTCCTCTAGTTAGAACTATCCAGTTACAACCAAACCTATAACTCCAAGTTACAATCCAAATACCTTTGTCAATATCATCACACAGGTGTATATGATACATAACAATGCATGTGTCTTAAAGATCAATTTCAAGATCTCATTGATTCTAATCACATCTAGTTGGGCAGTGTTACTGATGAAAGGAATAAGTTTGTTTCGCCATCTAACCAAAACTTGCAAATTTTCACCAATCTAATGTCAAACTATTCATTCAACTTTGTGCTTGACCTAATGATGTTAAGAATGATGAGATGAATATTGATAAAACTAATGAAGAAAATAATAATAATGATGATAATAAGAGTAATAGTGAGGATGGCCTATAATATATGATCACTCTCATAGACATTCAACCTTGTAAGGGTCAAACCACTTTATTTCCTGACATTGCTTCTGTTAGAAAAACAAGGATAGACAACTGAGAGGGGGGGTGAATCACTTGTCACAAAATAATAAACTTTTCAAACTTTACTTAACTTAATCTCAGATCTAATGAATAAACAATTAACCATAAATAATTAACACATCAGAGAGACAAAGAACACCAAGATTTTTACGTGGAAATTATAATGAAATCAATAAGGGGGAATGCACAAGCATTCAGGCACACTACCTAGAGCTCACTGCTCAATTACAAAAGGGGGTCACTACCCTACAATATAGAATAGGATTAAAATTTTGAGGGTCTGAATTGAAAAAATTAGCTTCTACACAAGCCTGATTACAGTTCCAATTAAGCATAGAAAAATCATTCTCTTTTCACTCAAACTACTTCACACTTCACTTGATCTTCTTCACACTCTACTCTATAATCGAATGATATTCACACATACACACATAGGAGCACACAAAGCACACTTTGCACCGATGAAGAAATTTCTCTTATATATTCGCTACAAGAGATTTCATCAACAACTTAGTCGGCCAGGAAAATAAAACATATTTGCAATGTCGGCCCAAATTTACAAATAATTTTTTAATGCGAATCCACCAAGTTCAGCCAAAACATAGTGGAGGCCCAAATTAATATCTCCAACACAAAAAGACTTCAATTAATTTTACCTCAAAGATACACAATGCGCTACCATCATCATATCAGCTGGGAACATGAAAAATGAACATACAAAGAAAAATATTTGACCATGAACACATCGATTAATGTGGGCATACCACAAAGATAGAGCATGATCTAGAAGAATCCAAAACTATCAAGAAACAATAGAGAAACATCCACAACAACTGAGATTTCTAGAATCACACAAACTTCACTTAGGAACACTGATAGAGACCACAAAAACACTGTCAGACCACAACATATTCAAATCTATACGCGAACCTCTGAAACTTTTGGTAAATGATCTAGATACTCTCAAGAATAAACCCTTTAGTCCATAGCAGCTGACCTTCAACGTAAAGATCAAGACACCTTCATGACCTACACAGTTCCATTGGGAACTTGGAACACTTTCTTTTACAATTTTCTCAATATCCTCGACATAAACAAGCTCTGATACACCAAATGCTAATAGTGTTGACATCAATTACAACCACATATCAGCAATACATCCACAACATCCAACAATCTCCCCCTTTGGCACTGATGGCAACACATGATGTAAAAATTACCATCAATCCAACATACTTTCTTTCCCTTTGGTTCAGACTCTTCTCCTCAATTTCCCTTCGACCCTTAAAAGGATTTTTCACATTGAACTTATCCCCCTTTGACATCAATGGAAAAGGTAACCATGACCTTTCCATATACTCACTTTGAACCACATATTTGCACATTTGACTACTCCCCCTAAGTAGCAGTCATAGAAACATCAATTTGGATCAAAATATAGCAATGTAGCTCAGGGATTGATGTAAGTAAATGTGTAAGGAAATATTAGGTGTAGAACAAACTCTCCTAATGCCAAAACCTCAGGGAAGAATGTAGAGGTGAATTTAAATTTTTCAATTACAATCCAATTAAGATACACTTGAAAAGAATAACAGAACAAAGAAATGAACATACACAATTGGATGAATGGCTATTTTCAGGTGGGAAATCCCTTTACTGAGAAAAACTCCACAGCCCTCTCGTATAAAGAAAACAAAATATATATGAGTACGACTTCACTTTCTCGACAAGTCAATTTACAGCAGTAAATATCACCTATCAATCTTATAATGCATTGAAGCTCTTTTGTGAAATGCATTTTAAATGAATTCATCCTCAAAAACAAATCTGCCTCTAATCGAAAGCAAATAGACTTCATTATCTCACACTGTTCATCATCATCCGCCATTTCCAGAGAGTAATCCATTCTCTCACAGTCTATTCATCTCCCTCATAGGAACGGTCACAATAGTCCAATTGCTAACGGTTCACATTCCACTTCTCTTACTGGATTAGAATGCAGCTCTATAGGGAGGAGGATTCTATCAAGGCACAAACATATGAGGACACTAGGTCGTATTCTCCTGATGCCAAGCAATGCCCGAATGTATTGGAAAGAGGGCGACACCACTGCAGCATTCATATCGAAAGCTCCAAAAAAAAAAACCACTGCATTCAGACTTCACTCTAATATCGCTAAGACATCACACTCATGTTCAGTACTTGTGTTCACAAGACTGCCTTTGGCTGTATGCAGGATATCATACCTAACACAACCAACTCGGTATTCATCAAAAGCAAGAGTTTCTACTATCTCTAAGAGTCTTATAGAACCTTATGTCATACCGATGTTCATATACCTTATCTGAGAGGAAAACCACAAGGAGTTCCACCTAAAAGACTGTCAGTTTCAAGTGAGACCAACAAATATCAACAGAGATCACACCGGGAAGGCATACTCAATACTATATTAATTCGACCTATCGGCAAGAGGTTATATATGCTAAAATGGACAAGGTTCTAGGTACCGAATTAAAACATTTATTATTTAATTAATTAGTTTTCTAAAATCCTTCTAGTATGACAGTCTTAATTAATTTAATTATATTGTTCATTCATTTTATTCTTTTTTCCTTCCATAATTAAATAAATTTATTTTATTTAATTATTTTCTATGCCCACTCTATCAATGTCACTAATTAATTTCATAAAAAGTATTTCGAATAAAAATAAACCTTATTTAATTAAAATATCTTTATGCTTTCTTTTCTCGAAACTTAGATATTTTGATGTAATTCTAGTTTTCTTTTCCTTTACATCATAATTAAATATTTTATTTTAAATATGTAGATCTTATGGTTTCTTCAAAACCCTAATTAAAGTTTCTTCTCCATCAAAAAACTTCTTCTCTTTTAAAAGCCGAATAATGATTTCACTTAATTGCTCTAATGTCACTCACACAAATAAATAACAATTCTTTAAATTCATTATTTAACAGCTTTTAAATCTTTCTTTTATCTTTTTAAAGAAAGATGATTTTTTATCTTCTTATCTTTTCCTCTTTCATAAAAAAAGAGAAAAATCTTGTTTTCAAGTTTTCTTCTATTTTCTCTTCAGTTTCATCCATCTTCAGTCATTTGATCTATCAAGAATTATCATAGCCATTGATTGTATCAGCCAATCAGAAGCTTTCGAAAACTTTATAAATACAACCTCTCACAATTCATTTAGGGGGTTGATTCTTAAGTATCCTCACTCTGTCAAAATTATTCTTCAAATATTCTATCTTTCATCCATCATTCTCCTTCAAACCTTTATCACATCATTATGCTACAGAATTGAGCAACCAACATTCCTCCAACAATCAACCTTCAAAATCTTGCATCCTTGTGTAGGTGGAGAAGAGCCATGGAGATCAATCAACACTAGTTTGAAAATCGATTCAAAAATTTTCTATTTTGCAGGTACTTTAGCGCATATGAAGACTGTTTCGGTGCATAAGGGAATTTTTGAAGAGCATTTAGGGAACAGAATGGCACATCTAGGGATTTTCTGAAGAGCATTTAGGAGTTTAATTAGCGCATTTGGGTTCTGTTTTTGTGAATCTGGGTTTTGTTCTTGCGCATCTGGGTTCTGTTCTTGGGCATCTGGGTTATTTTCTTGCGCATCTGGGTTCTATTCTTGCTCATCTGGGACTTCTTTTAGTGCATCTAGGACTTCTTTTAGCGCATCTGGGAATTTTTTTAGTGCATATGAGGTATGTTTTAGCGCATATACTTCTGTTTCAGCATTTTTTTAGTCAATCTTAAAATGGTTGTATCTTGGTCATTTGTTGGTCTTTTTTCAGTGCTTTTTTTTAATTTGGGGTAGAATTTCATAAGTTATCCAATTGTGTTGGTTTTTATCAATGTTTAAAGAGTTAAAGCTCTCAAATTTTCATATATTCTTCAGCACATATGACTTTTGTTCTAACAGATTTTTAATTTGTTTCTTTTGTCCTTGTGACTTGTTGGTGAATCATACGGAGCTGGAAAAGTGTTGGAATCAATCACAACATCAATTTGGAAAGCAAAAATAACTAGGTGCACTCGTTTCATCCTTCATCTCTTAATCTTGTTTGTCACATCTTTCAATTTGGGACATAAAATCAAATCTTGTTTGATCACATCATTGCAATTGGATTAAAAAAAATCTTGTCTTCAATCACATTTCAAAAATTGGATCTAAAATTAATCATTGTCTTCCATCACATCTTGATTTAGGATCTAAAAAGAATGAGTGCTTCATTGTTTTCTTCTAAACATTTCAATTTTCTAAAGGGAAATTAATCACTGTGAGCGTGAATCAAGTGTGTGTGTCTTCCAAAACACCTCACTTGGTTCGCTTTTGTCATACCCTTTTTAGGAGGCCTGCTTGGAGCACACACCCCTCCAAGGGACGACCTCAATCAAAGTGTGAATCGAAAGACACACTTGTTTGGAAGTTGGAATCTTGTCACTCTGAGCTAAGCCCCAAATAACTTTATACCTTTGGGAAGTGAAGGTGAAGGGTGGGTTACCCCATTCTCCCGACTTATTGGCAGATTTTTTCTTTCAAATCATTCCTTAGTCAACCTTGTGCAAACTAGCTTGAGACTTAATTGGCCGTACCCCACTTGACTAGTCATAGGGCTTGTTGTTGTGTATTCAAGTGTTTGCTTAATCATAACATTTAATCTTCAAAGAAAAATTTATTATTGTGTTTGGTGTGTGTGTTCATGCATTTACATGTGAAATATTGTGTTTGATAGTGCCCAAGTCAAACTTCCAATAAACTCTTGCCACATCATCCAAATCATACAATCTTGTCATTCCATATCATATCCTAATCATCATCATATTTTTAAACCAATCAACATCATTTTACACCATGAAAACATTGGAAGATCTAGCACAAGATATTGTTAACATGCTTGACATAGCTAAAACAATTCAAACACCTTTTCCCCAACAAATCATTCACGAAGTCCATGACGTAATACAAAAACTTCAAGCACACAAGTCACCTCAAATCCAACACCTCCTAGATCACGCCCAATACCTCATAGCCACATGTCAAATCCAACAACCACCACATCATCCCCTATCTATTTATTATCATGCTTCCACCTCATACCAATCTAATCCATCCACTTCTTTGTGTGTCAGTACCACATCAACCTATCAATCCACATCACGACAAACACATGTGAATTTAAGTCCACCTAGGCAACAAAATCAAGAGCCTTTAAGTTCTAATGCAACCATTCACAAGGGGAACACTGATCTAGGTTATGTACTCTCGAAGTATATCATACCACTATACAGTAAAAATAAAAATCCTAAGCCAACGCCTTCCACCCCTACACCTCCAAAGGATGTGACCCAAGGGCTACAAGCAAGGAATCAATTGTCACCATGTCATTCAACACATATACTTGAACATACAAAAGAGTCCTCAAATTCCATGCCAAGTCCTTCAAGTCAACCGTGTCATCCACAACCCCTTGAGCCAATTCAAGAGTCTTTTGTCATAAGTCCAAGTCACCCTCTTTCATGCTCCTATGTTGTTGATCATCAAAAACATGTCAAGTCTCTCCATGAGAAATTCCCTTCCACTTCCATTCAAGAAACCCAAGAGTTATATCAAGAGTCTACTCCCAAGCATGTGGAAACAACAAGCCCTAGTCCTGATCAAGATCAAATCATTTTCATCCAACCTATCCATAATCTATATCATTTTTATGATCAAGATGCTATCCATAATGATGAAGATCCTATCCATGAGCAACTTGATCCTATACCCATCCATGAGAAAGATATTCCAAATTCACCTCCACCTAGTCCTATCCATGATCTATCAACATCCACTTCCCTTGATGAGACACATGCCTCCCAAGCCAACATAGAAGATCAAACAAACACCTTGGATCTAAGTAAACACAATTCTAATCAAGATCCTAATGATCCTCCATCACCCACTATCGATCCCATTGCACTTCCTCCATCCTATCCTATTGATCTTTCCACCCTCATTCATGAATGTTCCTCCTTAGAACAAAAAAAACCATTATCTTCCCTTGCTTCATCTTCTCCATCCAATAAGGAAATCATGTCTAGTGTTCCACCTACACCTAGTCCCATATTATCCATTGCACACTCCAAAACATGAACCACCAAGATAAAGGTTTATACCTTCACGAACAAGGTATTTTGGAGCCCATCGATGTCAAAGTCCCTCCACGCTCTTATGGCCTTGGACATACACCCCAAGGACAACAACCTAAAGATGTTGGTACTTCCTCCATCCATCCTAAGTCCACTTTCCATCATAGAGCCTATCGTATCCCTAAAACATATGTTGCCATCCCTCCTCCATCATCTTACAAATGTCAAAGGCATGTGACCATACACCTTCCACCATCCATTCTACCACCATTACTTCCAACCCTAACATCCCTCCATCAATCCTACCTCCATCTCCCAAAACCTAATATCCCCACCATTCAATCCTTTTATCCATTTATCCATAAATACTCTAAACATCTTAATCATGACCAACAAAAGCACACATTGTATAAACATGAAGTTTCCACCCATTCCACCATATCCATGGGATTCAAAAGAAATAATTTCAATGCCTCTACCTATAAAGTCAAAAATCCTAAGGGTTCTCATGCCTTAGGACATCAATACAAAAATTCAAATCAAAAAACATCCAAAAAGGTATATAAGCCCATACCTCCAAAAGTAAAGACCAAAACTAAAATGGTTTGGGTACCTAAAAAAAAGATATTAAGTTAAATGAGGTAATCACATCACAAAAATCCTAAATCATCCACTTCCATCCCATTATTCTCATTCCATTCAAAAGTCCTAAATTCTAAACCCACAAGCAAACAAAACTATAAAAATACTGTTCATGTGGCACCTAAACTCATCATCCACCACCTAAGCAAACATCTCCATTGCTTCCTACACCCCATCCACATCAAAAGCTTCAACGTTTATCACAGTGTGTGCAACCATTGGTCATGGTTCCCTTCCATTTCACAACAATTCCATATACCTCCATCTCCCCATCCTTCAACTATTATCCTACATATCTTCCCGATCACCTTCCTATGGTCCATGCTTTTGCATAAACCTTTCATTCATCTTTGGCACAAGTCCCATATAAACCCTATCATCTTCCCTACATAATCCATATCATAATCCACTATTTTCCTCCATAATCTACATCATAATCCACCATCTACCTAATCCATCTCACACTCATGTCATATCTTACCAACATCTATGAGCATAATGATATTTGACATGGTTCAGTAATGACAATTTCAGAGGGATTCATCTTTCACCAACCAGACACTTGAGTCCTTCATCCATATTCTCTGCTATCCAAAAAGACAAAAACAAACAAAAAGTAAAGAGAAATCCCTTCATCCAATGGTGAAAAACTGGTAAACAAGCACCCTGGATAAGTACCATGATGAAAACCTAGCAAATAGGCATCATGCATAGGTTGATCTTCTATGTCACTTACACTTGGGGGCACAATGTCTTATCTATCCAACCTATCATTTTCATGTCGTATCATTTCCATCCTACCTACCATCTTTACCCATCATACATACCTATTATATTGAGTCCATTCATCCACCCTTCTTCTTTTGATCTTGATGAAGATATAGGGGCAAAATGTTGTAACATGTTTTTTGGGTATCTCTTGACATACCTCATCCTTCCAAACAAGCCTATCATTATCCTATTGTCATAAGTTTTTTCATGAAAAATCCTAAGTATTGTACCTAGAATGGGGCATGTTATTCCTATGCAACATGGTCTTTGGAAATCACATCCTTTCTCTCCTATGAAGCATACATCCATTCCATTCACTATGACTTATCATTTCCATCCATCCATATATTATGAGCCTTTTTTCCCATCGCCATCAATCCCATTTATC
>VDFB02202735.1:0-12733 GCA_007258455.2 Sequoia sempervirens | reverse complement strand
ATGTCCTTCAATCTTCTTAAGAGGATCCATGATCTATTTATAAAGGAAGTGACTTCATAGATGCATCAAGTTCAATTATGCATCTTTTAAACAACGAGGAAGCATTTCAAGTTGTTGTCAATCCCTCTCACCATAACCCTATTGGACGGGTCACACATCACATAGGAGCCTTGATTTATTGGTCACCCACATATGTGACAGTGGCTATCCAATAAAGATAAAATGAGGAGACTATGTGTATTTATTACACATAACAAAAGAAGAGCAATGGTTGAATCAAGGTCATGATACAAGTACAAGGACAACACCTTTGCAAGAGTTACAAGAGGAAAAGGGGATTGATATTATTCATTCATGGGTGTACTGGTGAAAGTGAATGCAATAGGTAATGGTCATTGTCATTGATAAGGACAACCAAAAATGCATGCTACAATGGTCTGATGAAGGAAAACAACAAAAACAAAATCTGAAGTTGCATAAGGCTCTATTCAAGGCCTTCACAATCAAACATTAGGTGAACAAGTTTTCAGATAACATTCAATGCATGATGTTTTAAGGAAAGGCATAAAAGGAAAAGTCATTCAAGAAACATCAACTCTAGTTGACACAAATAATATGCCTATTGTAAACATGTCATTACAAGAGGTGTATGATAGCAATGGAACCCTCATATCATGTGATTGAGATACAATTGCTATGCTCATAACCTTTCTTGTAGGGGTTTTGGTCATCATGATTGATCCAACATGAATCATGATTGCATACAAGAAACAAAAGGTTAAAAATAACAATTACGCAGTTATGATTCAAGAGAGGTCTCATTTTGGAAGCCAAGGCCATAGTACCAGTGTATATGAACAACAAGCCCTTGAGGTTATGCCACCAAGGCGATACATACAAGTTCATGTAGGACATCAAGCATTAGAATGGTACAAGTGCATATGAACAAAAATAAACAATCAACAACAAGTAGTGAAGGAAGCAAAGCACAGTTGTATTTTTACCTTTTCATACCATTGATCATCCATTCCAACAATAGGCTATAATAGTGAAGGCATATACTTGCACAAGGGTGTTTTAATGAAGATATTCAGCATAAAAACCATCATAAATCATGGTGCTTCAAGGGAACAAAGCATAGTCATGAATAAGAGCAGTACCATTAAAGGCTATAGGTTTGTCTTCATGTTATCTATGAATTTGAAAAAATAAATCTACATTGGGTGACAACATGACTATATCCATGAAATGGATTGTAGCGAGATAAATAATATAAATGGTTATTGCCACTATCTCATTTTCTCTTTGGATAGTCATTACTAAGTCCTAACAAGTGAATAGAAAAGGGATAGGTGGGTGTACAAGATCATGATGGGCCAAAAGTGAATGATGGGTATGTAGGGTGTACTTAGTGATGACTTTTTTACCCAAATTGGTGAAATGAAAGGGATTTTAAAGGATATTATCAAGTTTCACCAATAAATTATACTTTACTTTGAATTTAATAAACATTATTATTAATTTTCTGTGAATTATATTCAAATTCTAATTGATAGGATGATTGAAAACATCTATAGATTTAAGCAGTATCACTTTTTGAATCACAGAGAACATGCGTCACATTCTATGCTTCACTTTCTATAAAGATTAAAAGAATAAAAATAAATTTCATGAAGTTTGATGGAAGGATTAAGGTGGTCGGACATATAGGTTTTATATTTTTAAAAGTTGTAATAAAAATTCATAGTGTTATTTACTTGGAAAAATTACAAAAAAATATGCATCACATCGAGACATGAGTTTTCTACTTATATCTAGAATATTATAAAAAAATATTATCATTTTATTGTGGTTAGGGTGGTCAGACAGACAGCTACTTCTTATTTTTTCCCTGAAATTTAAGTACTACTATATTGAAATTTCAAATTTTCACCAAATAGATTAAAATAAAATTAAATAAACCTAGTATTTTAGAAAATACATTCAATTTTCTACAAATTCTATTCTTGCATATTTTTAAAATAATATAGATCACTTATTCAAATTTTTACGTCAAGTTGCCTAACTCTAATTTTTCAAAAAAAATTGCCACTTAAGGGCCTGTTTTTTCCATGATGATCCTGCACATACCCAGGTGCCAATAATATACCTTCATTTGAAAAGTCCTAGACTTTTGGTGATCTCATTGACCCAATAAGGCATTGCTTATAAATCATTTCATATCTTTTTGAAAAAATCAAAAGGAGGACTGATGTATCCAATTGTAAGAAGAGAGCAATGTCCAAGGGAGGGGTAGTACCATCATCTTAGGTACCATTGTTGCAAGATGATAAATGACAATCCTTGTGTTTGTATGCATGGAGGTCCTAAAGCATACTTTGGGTAAGGTGCATTCATGACATCTTTTTGTGAAAGGTTTCGCAAGCATGAGCAAAGATCCAATGTTCCATCAGGCTATGTTGGAACAATTATACACTAATCCCTCCACTAGGGTGTTTCCTCGCATCAAAACCAATCCCTTCTTCCTATCATTTGTTGACAAGGGAAATTAATTAAAATGCTTAAATGGGATTATAGGCGGATATGTTCTGTATAAGGATTTGATAAGTAGTATTGGGTTATAATACACATTGATGAGATTGCAATGCAATGTTATCAGGGATCGTATATGTTATGTGTTAAATATGTCATAAACCCTTGAATACTTATTAATTTGACTCCCACAATGGATATATGGCACTGATCTAAGTTGTATGATTCAGTATTTGTTCGTCTTTACCTAGAGCTTGCTAAAATTTTCAAATCAATGACCTATTTTATCTTGGGATTGTGTTGTAGTTATCTCATGCTCCAAATAGTTGATAATGTTGATGAATAGCCAATTCTATTTGCTATTATCCTATTATGTTGAGCTATTAAATGAGATTATCTGTTATTTTTAATGTTGTTTATGATATTGGTGTAGAGGTTGTAAACACATTAAGGGATCTGATGAGCAACATATTGACTAGATTTGGATGTCCAGAAAAGATTGTGTCAGATAATTCAATGTGTTTTAGATCTGAGGAATACACAGAGTTTTTTGAGAAGCATGGCATCCAAATTTCTTATTCATCACCATACCACCCATAGGGAAGTGAACAAGCAGAGTCAAGCAATAAAAGCTTGATGAAGATTATTAAAAGAATCCTAGATCAGAATAAAAGGGCTTGGGATTCTAAGCTGAGATTAGCAGTCTAGGCAGATAGGGTAAATGTGAAGAAGGCAATAGGTTGTGCCCCATTTGACTTGGTTTATGGGATAAATGCCAGGTTGCCCCAAAATAACTTAATGGAAATGTATAAGTTTTTCCAGATGTATGATAATGAAATTGATGATGAGATGCAATTGAGAGTGGAAGCTCTTATAGAATTAGATGAAACCAAGAGGGAAGCCCAAAAGAGAAATGCAAAGTTGCAGTTGCAAGTAAAGAATCTGTATGACAAGAGGGAAATTGCAAGGAGTTTCAAAGATGGAGATTTGGTTTTAATGTGGAATGTCAAACTAGAAGATAAAGGGAAACATGGGAAATTTGATTTAATCTGGTTGGGTCCATTTTTTATTAATGGTAAGTGGGGTGAAGATTCGTACTTCCTCCAAGATATGACAGGAGATCTTCTGGAACTACTAGTTCATGGATAGTTCTTGAAGTTATACTCCACTTGAAGTATTCTTTTCCATGAACCGTAGTTTAGGTTTGTATATTTTGTACATAGTTGGGGTTGTTTTGTCCAAACAGTCCCTTTTTGGTCATCTCTGCATCTTGGTTTGCTCTACCTAAGATTCTGGATTCTCGCTTCATTCTAGTGGAATGAACATCCCCAATTGGAGCCACTGATGGAACTTCAGTATTTTGCTCCTTGTTTTTCACTGATGCCTTGCCTTATGTCTCTGGTCTTTCATGGTGTTCGAGTTTTCTAAGGGTTGGGGTTTTAGCTTTGTTTTCATGTAAAACCCTAATGTTTATTTCATGCTTTTGCTGGGTTCTATTTCGTTGTTACTTTTGATGGGGTTTTAAAAAAAATTATGTCATATCGGTTTGTCTAGGCCGAGTCCCTTTGATTTTAATACTTTATTTCCTCTATAGGGTTTTATTTCCTAAGTCTCAGTAGGCCCCATGTTTCATCTTTTTAAAAATAACTTATGTCATTGTTTACCGTTGGCCTAGTGATGTCCCATTGTCCTTTTTAATGAATGTTTTATTTTGTAGAAGGGATCAAATTCATGCTACCATTGATCAAATTTCCTTTGGATATCAACAGTTTACTGCCATCGTGTGATCGGAAGCTATAGGATTTTTACCAATTGCAATATCATGGGAAGGTGCCACATGTCCTTTTGGGGGATGAAATTACACAACCGTTGATCAACTAACATTTGATATCAGTCGTTCCCCACCATCCTGTGATGGCCCCACCATCGATTGCAATATCACGGGCAGTCGCCACATGTCTCATCTAATGAAGCTGGAAGAATAAAGGAAATATCATGGAAAATTAATCTATCCTTAAATACATTAAAAGGAGGGTTACTAAAGTGCTCTTAAGATGCACTCGATTCAAATTGACGGATGTGTTATAATCTTGATGGAAAAGCTGCTCGAGGGTTAATGATAGGGCTGATGACTGTGTTGAAGGAATGAGATCATTGATGCTCAAGATCTATGGTTGCCCGCCATCGCGTGATCCAAAGTTGCTGGATTTTTTACCGATTGCGATATTGTAGGCAGCCACCACATGGACTTCCTTCGCAATGTATGGTATGGTGAGCCCCTTATGGCCATTTTGGTGATTGTGCCAACTTGTTTTGAAGGTATCCATTGATGATTTGATCAAAATGAAGGATCAACGAGTCAAATTTAAATCTACATCAAATATGGTTGGAGCCATTCGTGCAGCGTGCGAGTGAGCTTTAATGGCAGATGAGACATTTATTGGAACAATTTGATTGAAATAAAATCAATTCTCCTACTTAATGTGTGTCACAAAGCATTCGGGTATTTTGTGAAGTAGCTTTAGAGCCGAGAGAAAGGTTGTGAACCCTGATAGCCAGAATTTGGGAATTCTTTGAAAAGAGCCATGAGTTAATTTCTATGTTTTCCGGTCACTCTGTGCTTGAATTAAGGAAAATATTTGTTGTACTTATCATAGGGCTTGTTGATAAATGTTTTAGGGCTATGGATTTTATTTAGATTGGAGAAATTGCAATATTTTGTTACGTAATTTCCTTATCTCTAGTTAGTCCTAGCTATTTGAAGTGTGAAGTTATAAAGCCCTAGACATACGAGATAAGCACCACCAAGAAAAGCAACATTACGGCAGTTGACTATTTAAAAGAAACCTGTATGATGATTTTCTGGATCAATTGCCCTTGTCAATGAATGATAGAAAGAAGGGATTGGTTTTGATATGAGGGAAAATCCTGGGGGAGGGGTTAGTATAAAATTGTTCCAACATAGTTGATGCTAGGGTTCCTCTCACAGGTTTGGAAATGTTCAGATTGTGGTATGGATAGAGGAATTTTCCTCACCCTTTTTCAAATGAATGGATGTATGATATGAGGAAGCTGGTGGTACCAAATGTTTTCCCTGATGTAGACCTACTTAGGGCAGTAGCTGCAAGATATGACCCTATCACACGAGTAATTAGGGATAATGATGGAAAGGTTTTGTTAAGCATTAACAGAGATGATATTCAACAGATTTTTGACTTGAGTGAACTAAGTGAGGACATCGTACCTATCAACCTTGAGGAAATGAAGCAGGAATATGCAAAGTTGAAGTCTCTTTTCAGAGCTAAATTGCTTCCACCTCATCTGGCTAGGGAAGGAGGTTCAAGATTTCATATTAGCCCCAGTGACCAAGAACCTTTCAGATTAATTTTTTTTGCAAATCATTTCTTGGCCACTTTTTATTCATTGTGTCAGATTTTGGGTTTCAGTCTTGGTGTGGTGATGCCCATTGCATACATGTTCATGGGGGTGCAAACACAACACCCTAACTTCTCTGTCACATATGACTTTGCTTCTTTCTTGGCTGAGAGGATGCATGAGAGGTTGTCAAAGCCGCATAAAAATGATACTGAAACTCAATTCTTTTGGTATTCTATGCTGATGCATATGTTTTTATTCAAGAATGCTGACTTCTTCTTTAAGAAGATGAAATTAAGGAAATCAGTTGATGGTGAAAGATTGCCAATATAGATATGGGTTTTCAAATTTATCTTGTAGTAAGGAAAGCACTAGTTATGTGCAATTTGATAATTGTTTTGCTTCTAGATTGATGGCTAGATTGATGGTGAATGTACCTAGGATTCCTAAGGAATTACATGATTTCCTCAGGCCAAAGGGGAGGAAGCCAGAATTAAAAGTCATCCATAACTGGGGTGACATTATCCCATACCCAGTCAACATTGTTTTGAGGGTATATGGTTTTCAAGGAGCCCCTCATGTACTGCCATACAATGTGCCACCAAGAGTGGGGTTTGTAGAAGTTATGTGGTAGATAGGTTGCATCCATGAGGACAACTGCACAGGGAGGGGTAAGGGAACATTTTTCCCTGATTATACAGTGGTATCTGATTTTTTCTTTTCAAAAAGAAGGTGGGTGTACTTTGAGAAATTCTTTGAGGATTATCATTTGAGATGTGGTCCAAAGCGGCAACATGATCTTGAGGGTTTCTTTACCCTTTTTAGACAAAGAATAAAGGCTAACAATTTTGTGCATAAGTTCAACTTTCCTGAGGACCTAATCAGAAATGAGTTCGACCTAAATAAGCAGGAGTTGAATAAGGAGAAATGGATAGCTTATGATAAGTTATTAAATATTGTGCAAAAAATGGATTTGAAATATGATCCATTGTTGGAGTTTAGTCCCCACCATAAGAAAATTGATTTTTTGATGGAGAACTTCATAGAGATTATGGGCACTTTGAGAACCAAAAAGGTAAACTTAGAGCTGAGTCTAGGTGTACAAGAACAAGGTGCTAGACCATTTGAAACAAGGCCAACATACCAACCTACAAAAAAATAGCCCATTTACAGAAGAAAAAAGGATAGCAGCAGTGATGAGGAAGAAGTGGAGAGAAAGGGGAAGCAAATTCTAAAGTTTCCTTCACAACCAGGTCCAAAATTCAAAGTGTCAGGGCAATTAAGATCATTGATTTAGAGTCATCACTAGAAGATAGTCCCCCATCAGTGCCACTATCTGAGCCAATCCCTAAAAGGAAAATAACTAATCAACCACATGAGAGTTTGATGGATGAAATTATTGTTACTGATCAGGACATGCAGGTTGGTATGCCTTCCCCTCCTAGGCTAGCTAAATTGGTTTTATCTTATTTAGATATGAAAGGAAAAAGTGTACAAGATGCAAGAATGGAAGCATGTAAGGAGTTTCTAGACAAAAATACATTTGTCAAGACCCCTATATTCTTTCAATTGGTATGAAGGATGAAGTTTGAAGAATATCAAAATAAATGTAAGGAGAGAAGGGAACTAAGACTTGACAGGTTAGACCAGGAGAATCATGAGGAAGTGAAAGCTAAATTAATGGAAGAATTTAAGAACATCACTTCTAAGGAAGGCAAAAAATTGGTGAGTTAGGCTGGCGTATTGATTCTTCCTGAATGGGACATTGTAGATGCAGAGACCTTTAATGCTATTATGAAGTCCAAGCATCCCTTGCAAGAATCTGAAGAAGAATTCAAGGCAACACTTCAAGATTCTGCTTTCAGTGAAGAGTATGAAACCTTGGAAATTTGGACATTGGCCCCACAAGGGATAAAGTCAAATATTATAGACATTAATCCAAATTTCAGAGGGGGATTAATAATAAAGAGAGCTTCAGAGACCTCAACCACCAAGGCCACTAGTTTAACTGTGAATGTGGCCAAATTGGTGCAAAATACTGCTAAAAGGGAGGAGGTTGAAAAGAAAAGCCTAATGGAGAAGTATAACCTTTTGATTGAACAATACAACAAGATGCAATAGAGGAATGTTGAGTTGCAAACTGAGGTGGAAAGGTTAAGGTATAGATAGATTGTGGAGACATCAAGTGCTCCAGGGACCAATACATTACCTTCCATAGTAGGGTTAGTGCCTCTTGTTTCAATGGTTTCCACACTAGGGTCTCCCTATTAGAATCCTTCCTTGACCCCTTCTTTAGAGGAAATTGATGAAGAAATAGAGTGCTCTATTGATCCTACAAAGAAGCAACTCTTGCAAAGAATTGATGAGTTACATGAATCTTTGAGGGTAAGTGACGAGGGATCTCTTTCAAATAAAAAAGAGATTGTTACTACTATTTTAAGGCATTTGAATGAAAACGTTGATAATAAATTTCTATCTATACATTCTTTATATTCTTTTCTATTAGATGCAATAAAGAATATTGATAGGGATCAGGAGGTAGTGATACCATTGATTGAAAATTGGATCCCTAGGGCCAGTGATCTGGATGTCATGTATAAGGCCTCAAGGTTTGATACAAACAATAAGCCCCAATCATTAAAGCCTACTCAAGTGTTAGTAAAATAATTGCAAGCTTTTCAGACCTTACCAGATGACTTGATTAGGAAGATTAGAAAGTTAGTGAAGAATTTCAATGATTGGGGTAACACATTGTTACTTGATATAATTGATGAGCAGGGGAAAATCAGGTCATTCCAGCAATGGCAGGCTCAAGCATGTGAGGTCATCAATGATCAAATTAAATTAATTTCTGATGACTCAGATTATGAATTGTTGGTGAGTTGTATGGATAAAATCATTAGTACCAGCTAATTTTTGGAATCTTTTGAAAGAGATGCAAATCAGGTAGTAGTAAAATACACGCCTTATAATGCCAAGGTGAATGAGGTAATTAATTTTTACTGGTCAACTGATGAAGAATATCAGGGGTGGGTAAATAAATACTTGACTGAGGAGGAATAAAAGAATGAATTACTAATGAGTGGTAAATCAGATGTTGCGGTTACAACGGCCTCCAGATTTGCTTTGATGGGGGTCTTGGTGTGGGTTTCTTGTGGTTTTTTGTTGTTGCCCCAATTTTCCCTAGCTGACATGATGAACAAGAATATTCTCTAGGGTGATGGCTGTTGTAACAATTTTTGGAATATCAACAAATGCTTCATTTGGCTAGTGGAATTTGTACTTTCTGGCCTGATGCTTGTTTTCTCCTAAATCGAGTGATCCCATAATAGTGGTTTATAATTTTGGTATTTGAACACACAGAAATTATTTTAACCGTCTTTCATTCGAGGCACCTATAAGCGGCCTAAAGCATGAGGAATTTGAAAGATGGTGCAAACTAGAGTCATCAAATTTTGTCTGTAGATTCTAAAAATATTTTTTCCAAAATTTTTGGAATCAAATTGCAGTTCTTTCCATCTCCACGAAAATAGATTTTTGGAAAACAACATTTTTAAAGGTATTTTATAGTATAATGCATAACTTTTTTTCCTTGAAAGATAAAATTCTAATTCTTTCAAATTCAGGTTTGTAACTCTGATATCTAGTGCTTCCACTTGGTTAGATGGTTTTTTATTGAATATTTTTTCCTTAATCAAGTTTCAAAGTCAAAAAAATTACAATTCAGACACAGCACGACTGTATAATGCGTAACTTTTTTTGTATATGTCAAATTTAATTTAATTTTTTTATTGGATCAGACTTCCAATATCTAAATTGCACTCATATTTTCATTTTTTTTTATAATCTACAATTTTTTCACATGTGAAGAACAAAAACATTCATTTTCGATGAAAAACCTATGTTTAATAAAACTAAAAAAAAAAATACACAACAAAACCAAAACATATTAAAATTATATTCATTGGATGGCTTGTTCTGAGGAATACCATAATCATTTGAAATAAATTTTAAATGAATTCATTTGATCCCCCAAAAGCTAAATCAAAAGTGATTTTTTATCAGCATTTTGATAGGTGTAAAGGAGACGCATTTATAGGTATAGTTTAAAACTAGCGAGGTTCTATCCAAGGGGGTTTGATCTAAGGTGATTTGATCAAACCTCTTCAATTGGAATCCTTAAAATGGAACTTTTTAAGGCTTAAATCATTATATTTTCTAAAAATATGTGATTTCAACTAAAATTTGTTCCTCTCGGGGTGTAAACCACTATTATGACAACATCCTTCATTTTTTATAAGAAGTTTAAAGGCGGAAGTATGGGTTGGCAAGAGTTAGATAGTTTTGATGAGTCTGGGTGAAGTTCGCGAGCAAATTGTAAAGTCTAATGGTTTTGAAATACAATTTAGGTTTCTAAGTTGTTCTATAATGGGTTTTGGATTCATGGGGATTTAGTGTTTGTATATGATGCTAGCATTTGCGTTGAAATGATAAATTCAAACTCATTGTCTCTCCTTTATTGCATGCATGTCTGAATTTTGAATAAAGATTACTAGGGTTGTTCATTCATCTCCTTTGTTGTGGTGTGTATAATCCTTATTTTATCTTTTAATTTAAAGGAATTAATTAAAATGGCAGATGGGATTATGGTAGATATATTTCTATATAAGTTGATAGTAGTATTGGATGAAGATGCACTCTTTGATGAAATATCTCATCTCTCTCTAGTATCTCATGTGGTGATAGCAGCGCAATCTAAGTTTGACACTTGTTGTGTAGTTCAATAATTGTATCTTTTCCTGAAGCTTGCTACAAGTACAAATTAACAACTATATTTTACTATGGATTGTGTTGTAGTTATCTCATGCTCCACATGTAGTTGATATTATTGGTGAACAACCAATTTTATTCGATTTATCCTATTGTGTTGAGCTATTCAATGTGATTATCTGTTATGTGTTAATGTTGTTTATGATATTGGTGCAGAGGTTGTAAGCACATTAAGGGATCACCCTCGGTCTTACCCGGATCCCAAAGTGTAGGGAGGATTTTAAATTCTCATCGATTGGTCTAGGTCGCCAGAGCTGCCCTTGATTGGAATTGGCAATCACATGGGTGATTAGAGACCAACTTTATTTCTGATTAACAAAACAAACCAACACCCTCTACCTTCCTTCCCCTAAACCCTAAACCATTAACCATAAAACTCAAACCCTTAAAGCCACCACCTATGTCTCTCTCCTCTCCAAAACTCTAAACCTTTCCTTGTTCTTTTTATAATTTCATTATTCTTATTTATTTTCCACTTATTAACAAATGCATACATATGCATTTTACTCTTTCATTCTTCTCATGTATTAATAGTTTGATCAATTTCATATTATATGTGTTGAAATTTAGAATTTCAATTACATTAATTTATGGATATGTTGTATCTATAACACTACAAAACCATATGCTCTTTGCATTTACACTTGCATTTAGAAATACACATTTATATACATAGATATAGATTTCTTTAATGATGTTGCATTTATTGTTCTAGTAGAGCATCCAATAATTGCATTTACATTTACATTTAAAAATACATATACATACACACATACATACATACATACATACATACACACAAACATACATACATACATACATACATATATATGTGTGTGTGTGTGTGTGCGTGCGTGTGTGTGTATGTATATCATTTATATTTAGTGTTCAAAAACAACCCATTAGGTCTACACATGGATAAAAAATCATAAAATAAGATCTCCCATACATGTTTTGTTGAAACCTAGGCTTGAACCTCTCATTTCATATGTTTTTCTTCACAAATTTTTTGAGGACAATAGCTATACCTTCTTTATTTATCATCCTACGCTCTATTCATGCATCCTATAATTACAACATTATCCATGGGGACTCTTACACAAGCTATAGTAATCACAAAAAGTTTAAGAGCCCCTTTATATCATGTTTGGACTACAAAACCCTCAAAAATAGGGTAATTGGACTGCATGCAAAGAAATGAAGCTTTCTAACTCAAATCAACACCTTAAGCCCTCAAATCAAATTGAAATCAAATCTAACACATATCTTCATGACCTGTAATTGATTTCACATCAAAATATGGCTGCATGTGGCCGTATAGTGCTACATAACAGGAAAAAAAAAGAAATTTTGAAGAGAAACATAGATTTTCGAATGTCAAGACCTTGTATTTTAAATCCTCAACCATCAACAACCATTACAATGATCGCTTTATTCCTTTAAAGGCCTTTACACATCAACCACTAAAAAACCACCTCTACAATTGACTTTTTAATCTTTTATGATCACATGAAACATAAAACACACTAATTTCAAGGTTGTTAACATCACTATTGAAATGTTTTAATTTTTTGATCTTTCAAACATTAAAAAAACATCATTAAATTAATTATGTAATGGCATAAAAATTAAAAAAATCATGAATTAATTATGTAACCACATGAAATTCAATATCATTATCAGAAATTAATATCAAATAGATAATATAATACATAACTATACATTTCAATGTCATTGATCTTCTTCTTCTTCAACTCTTTGTATGTATCATAAGTCTAGATTAGAGCATTATGAGTTGGTCATATCATCATCATCATCATCATCATCGATATGGTTTTGATAATGTCATCATCCACATGGATATCATCTTCATGTACATTAACTCCTACATCATGATCTAGTTCCTCCTCTTCGACATCTTCATTAGGGACATCATCAACTAACTATTTACCCTAGTCATCATCTACATCATCTTCTAGTTCTTTGGTATCTTCTT
>VDFB02202734.1:0-13488 GCA_007258455.2 Sequoia sempervirens | reverse complement strand
GACTATTTTAATAGATTCAAGGTTTTGGATAATCTTGGCCAGCAAGAAGTGAACCCGGGTTTGGTGAATTTGGATCAAGGTATTGTGTGTTCTGGGCAGGAGGGTTCTCTGTTTGGGGATAATCAAGATGCACAATTTATTGGAGCTTTGCAAATGGTGACCGACCTTCAAATGGATGTCTAGGTGGAGTCAGTTCCTACTGTGGAAATGAAGAAGGGTGGGGGAGATGGTCCTATTTTGGCTTTGCATATAGGAGTAGATGCAGGGAAGAATAATAGGTCTTCTCCTTCTCCTTTGGGTCTCCATCAAAAGGATATCAAAAAAGGGTTGGGGAGAAATCTTCAAAGCTTGGAAGGAAAAAGGATATGGAAAATATTAAGTTAGTTAGGGAAACTCTGGTGGAGTCAGGGTTAGTTAAGACTTTGGATTCAAACTTCTCAAGCTCTTTGAAATGATTGTACTTTCATGGAATGCAAGGGGCCTAAACAATGGCCCTAGACAAAAGGTTGTTTGTGAGTTGGTAAGAAGTCAATCTCATGATGTTTTGTTCCTGTAGGAGACTAAGTTATCTATGGAATGCATGCTCGGTTTATCTCCTAAGCTGTGGGGCAGTGGTGAATGTCAATGCATTGGTACTCAAGGATCTGCAGGTGGAGTGGCTTGCCTTTGGAATCCTCAGAGGATCTGCCCTCTCTGGTGGATGTACAACAAGTCTTCTATCTCGATGATCGCTTCTTGTTTTGAGATTGGGGAGTCTATCCTCCTCTCTAATATCTATGCGCCTATCAAGTCTCAGGGTAAGAAACTTCTGTGGGCTCATATTAGATTTTTCTAGAGTATGGTGCCTTTTCATCCATGGATTATGGTTGGGGACTTTAATGCTATTGATGAGTTGGCTGAGAAACGGGGGGCATTGCAAGGTTGGCGCCCTTTGCGCTGCTTCTTCAGGATAATATTTCTTCTTTGAATCTTGTTGATGTCAAGCCTAATAATGGTCTATTCACCTGGAACAATCGAAGGATTGGGGATAACTGCATCTCCAAAAGACTTGACCGGTTCTTGGTTTCCTATTTCTAGGTTGGTGGATTGTGGTCTTCTAGTTCAGAAATTTTGGATTGGAGGGGGTCTGACCATTGGCCTATCAAGCTTGTTGTTTCTTCAATTCGTGTGCCTCGGTCGCCCCCTTTTAAGTTCCAGATTATGTGGCTTCGTGAGCCCTCTCTTCATGACTATGTGGTTGAATGGTGCAGAATGGGTAGACCCACTTATGGCATGACAATGTATACTTTTGCTAAGCTTCTCCAATTTGTTAAATATCAGCTTAAGTGTTGGAAGGTGTGACTGCTAATTTACTTCAAGAGGAGTCCAAGGCTTTGAAAGTGTTGGAGGAGTGTGAATTGCGGGAGGAAGTCTATTGGAAACAGAAGGAAAGGATTGAATGACTTTAGGAGGGAGATAAAAATACGACCTTCTTCTTCAATTCGGTCAAAGCCAAGCGACATGAGAATTTAATTTCTATCTGGTGAATGACACTGGTGAGCATCTTTCCTATTTCAAGGATATTTCATGTGAAGCTGTGCAGTACTTTGTTACCTTATTCAGGGAGGATTCGCAGGGGGTTTCCAAGGAGGAGGCTCAAGTTCTATCTTGTATCCCTTCTTTGGTTACTATGGATATGAATGAGTGTCTTCTGGGTGATATCTCGATAGAAGAGCTCGAGAGAACGGTGTTCCAAATAAAGAAAGGGAAAGCTCTTGGCCCTGATGGATTTTTGGTGGAGTTCTTTCAAGAATTCTAGGATATTATCAAGCTGGACGTATTAGCAATTGTCCAGGAATCTCAAATGAATAAGATGTTACAGACTTTGAATTCCACCTTCCTGGCTCTCATCCCCAAATCTGATGGAGCAAATAGGTTAAGCCAATTTAGACCCATCTCTCTTTGTAATGTGATTTACAAAATTATCTCTAAAGTAATTATGGATAGGCTGAAAAAATGGCTTGGAGTGTTAATCTCCAAGGAGCAGAGTGGTTTTGTTGCGGGCAAGAAAATTTTAGATGGGTAGTTATAGCTATGGAGACCATTCATTCTATGGCTAATTCAATTGATAAGGCAATGTTCATAAAGTTGAACATGGCAAAGGCATATGACAGAGTTTGATGGTCCTTTCTTTGGAAGATTCTTGGTGCTTTTGGTTTTGGGGATGAATGGATTCGATGGGTCATGAGTTGTGTGACTTCAGTATCCTTCTCCATTTTAATTAATGGTGAGCCCTCAGAGCTTTTTGGAGCCTCTCGGGGATTGCGTCAGGGCGATCCATTATCTCTGTATTTGTTTCTTCTCCTTGTTGAAGGTCTGGGTCGGTTGTTGAGAAGGAATGTGGAGATGGGTCTCATTTAGGGGTGGTGTTGGGGTGGTAATATTCCCCCACAGTCTCATTTGCAGTTTGTGGATGATATTGCTCTAATGGGTATGGCTACAATTAGGGAGGCTACAAACTTGCGTGTGGTGTTGGATGTTTATCTGATTTCCTTAGGTCAAATGATTAATGAAGGTACATCTTCCATCTTCTTCTTCAATACTCCTGGTCCGATTCAGAGGAGGATTTCCAATATCTTGAGGTTTCATATTGGGTCCCTCCCTTTGATCTATCTTGGTATTCCTATTTCTATCAAAAGGATGCCCAAGGAATCATGGAAAAATATTCTAGAAAAGTTTCAGACAAAGGTTGACCATTGGACCCATAGATGGTTGTCCTTTTATTGGTCGGGTTCAGTTGATCAAATCTGTGGTTGGGCTCCCCATTCTGAGATGTAATGCTCGAGGTGTACTGAGTTGGTTTCTTAGGGACGATGCTTTAACTAGACAATTTTAATAGGCGGGAGTAACTTGTGTCATCAAATGGAGCTTGGTTAGATGGGAGCTTATTATTGGCAACTTTGAAAACAATAGGTGGTCTTGGATTAAAGCGATCCTCATCTTTTCTAGGGTTACACTAACATAAAATTATGTTGGAAGTGGTGTGTGGAGGCGGGGATTAGATGCGGAGCCAAGATTTTTATTTCATAAATATTTTATGGGGGAACCCTCATGGATATTCTCGCTATCCCTAATAGGGAAAGGATCGAAGATTTGGAGTGCGATGTTGGTAATGTGGCGACTACCCGTACTTGCTTGTACTTATAGACCATGGTATAATACTTCGGCGTCATCATAGAAAAGGAAAAATCAACGAAAAAAGAAAAATCTGACTTTGTAGAACCCAAAATCTAGGCTTCTAAGCTTGTTAAGCGGTTCGGATGCGTTATTCTTGTATGATGAAGCGATTATTAGCAAGATTGTAATAGGTTTTTGCACTGGATAATAAAACCATTGGATGGTTGCGGTTTGGTGGATGTAGCCCGAATTGGGTGAACTACGTTAAATTCTATGTTATAATTTATTCTATGTGTGTTTTAATTTCTCTGTTTATTACTTAAATATGCATTTAATTGTTAGATATTTGCCTTTCTAACCCTAACGGTATGCTCAAAAGAAGGGTTGTAGGTGGGATGGCTTATTTTGGATCTACAAAAGTGGGTTTGAGGCTCAATTTTGGTCGAATTCTTGGGATGGTTTTCCTCCCATTGTTTTCCAGTTTCCTAACCTATTGCCCCTTTGTCAAAGATTCATCGAGGCTGGTTGGGACAAGGTGAGAGACTTTAAGTCTATGTCTTCTCATGGTTAGTTGATGATGGCTAGGTGGAAGAAATCCTGAGGAGTGGCATGTGGTTGGTATGGAGGAGGAGTGCGCGGAATTGCGAAGCATCCTTTCTAGCAGGAGTTGTAGTTCCCTTCTGGATGGAGATGTTTTATCTTGGTCTCCCAACCCTAAGGGTGTTTATATTGTTTCCTTTGGTTATCAAGTGCTTTTATCTCACAAGTTGGACGGGGTGGAGGTTCAATGGTGGAAGAGAGTTTGGAATAAGTTTTCTTGGCCCAAGTGTAACTGCTTCATTTGAACTTTGGCCTGGAACAAGTGTTTGACCTGGGACAATATTTAGAAGAAGGGATTTCAGGGACCATCCATGTGTGTTTTGTGTGGGGATGGGGAGGAGGATTCTGCTCACTTGTTTTTTCATTGCCCCTTTACTTTGAAGTTATGGCATTTGTGGTGGGAAGTTTGGAGAATTCCTTGTGTTCATGCTTCCTCTCTGGTGGATTTCTAGCGTAGTCTGGGCAGACCTCCTACCACGGCATCTTTCTTACAAGATGTGTGGTATGTGGGGCCTACTTTCCTTCTTTGGTAGATTTGGCTGGAGTGAAATCATAGAATCTTCCAAGGTGAAAAGTTGGTTATTCAACAAATTTGGCAAAGAATTATGGGTCTAGTTTGGGAGATAGTGGAAGCGAAGTGTGAGGTGGTGTATCCCTTGGAGAAAGAGGATGCTGAGAAGGTGGAGAGTTTGGGACTTTAGGAGTTGTCTTTGGCTTCAGCTTGTGTCCGAAAGGGAAGGCGAGCAAAAAAGAAAGCCATGAGAGTGGGTAAATGGCTTCCCCCTCCTATTGGAATTCTAAAGATTAATACTGATGGTTCCTCAAAATGAAATCTTGGGCCTGCTAGAATTGGTGGAGTTGGTAGAGATTCTTCAGGAACGGTGGTTTTCTTCTTCTCTATTTATGAGGGGATGCAGACTGTCAACCTTATGGAAAGTCTGGCAATATTCTCCGCTCTTGAAGGGGCTTATGCTTTTGGGTGGAGAAAAGGTTATCCGTGAGTCTGACTCACAGGATTTGGTTAATTTGCTTAATGATCGGAAGGTGGTTGATGCCAGTTGGTAGTTAGCTAGGATGGTGCAACAGATTTTGCAAATTAGTTCCTTGATGGAGGATGTTTCTTTTGTCCATCTTCCAAGGGAGTGGAATAAGGCAGCAAATTTCCTGGCAAAATGGGCTTTGGAGCATCTTGATGGTTGGAGGATTGAGGGGTGGGATCAGATTTCCCAAGAGCTTTGCCATGATTTGGATAGGATTTTTGCAGAGGATGGCAATGGGATTGGTGATGGATGATGTTGGTTCTTGCTTTGTTTTATTGTATCTTTCCTTTCCTGGGGTTTAGGCCCTTTGCTTTGTTGCAATGCTCTTTTCTAAATTTCAATAAAGTTTTTACCCCTTTTTATTTAAAAAGTTCATTAATCAAATAAGTTAAAGAGGGTTTTGTGAGAAAAAAATAGAAGTTTGTATTTAGAGTCGTGGGAGTGAATTTTTAAAATTAATAAAAGTTTTGTGTTGTAGTGTTAAGTTTTTTTTTTTTTTAACATACAAAATAAGTCATTAGTGGTATTAGAGCTAGTTTCATGATAAAGAAAGATTTAATATGTTGTACCCAATCTGAAACATGATTGTGATACATAAAAATTTTATCATCAATTTTTCATTTGTACATATCAAATTGTTTTTTCAAAATGATTAATTTTAATCCAAGTTATAGGTCATATTATGAAAGTCCACAATGTCAATTGCCTAATAATTTGTCTACCAATTTTAATTTTAAATATTAATTTATAATTTGGAGTTATACTATTAATTAATTATTTAATAATTTTAGAAAAATGTTGTTTAATGATTTATTTTAATTAATAATTATTATTTTGTTTATCTATTAAAAATTATTAATTTATTTTTATTAAATAACTATTAGTGGTGGTGGACCTAGCTGGGTGGCTAAACATCTGATAGATTCTCCCCACCATCCCATGAGTAGGAGAGTGTGTCAGCTAAGCGTCACGATCACATGAAAAGAGTTATAGCGCACTACAATTTGCCAGAGGCTGATTTTTAGATTCAATTCTTGTGGTCTAAAAATATATTAATTATTAATCTTTTATTATTGTTGGTATTGTCAAAATATGTAATTATTATTTTTTGGTAGACAAGTGTTGCCAAGGGACCTCCTATATTCATATCAGAAACCAATTACATAGAGATTGCATTTCAGACTTTCTAGCCCTTTGGGGATGAATGTGAGAGCAAGCTGTTAATGCAGCATTTTGTGTAGGGTAGAAAGGTCACCATATTGGAGTGGATAGTAATAAAGGTTCCATGTTACCCTATCAATACTTTCTCGAGAAAAGTTGTAATGCCTCAATAGTAATTGATTTTCTCTGTGACCTTCAAGTCAAAGACATTACTTGATCTTCGTATAAGACACCTCCATCGCTAACATCCTTCAGCGGTGTGTAGATAATCAAGCGATCAATGAAGGAATCAACCCCAATACCAAATCGATCACCCATAGCGCCAGCCATTGTTCCAAAGAAGGGGTGACCCATTTTAATGCGGCCAGTTGAAACACTTGCTTGGCAGCAACACCACTAAGGTTAAAATCTCTTTGAATTGCATTCATCACGAGGCTAATGCATTCACTAGTGAAATTGGGCTCCGCAGTTGAACAACAATAGTACGTGGGCACCTTAAAGTGCCCATTACGGATAAAAATTGTTCAAAGAAGATATCATAAATTCTCTTGTTGTGCATGTGGCTCCCAAAGCTAGTTACACCACAAAACAGACCGACTATGGCATTGAGCCTATCCAAGTGAATGGTCTTGAATAACATTATTATTTTTAAAAACTAAACTTAAAAAGATAAATTTATAAATAAATAAAAATTAAAAAATCAAATGATAAAGGTCACAATGAGAAAAATTAAAAGTTAAAAAGTTAAAAAAAAATAGAGAAGGATTCCTAATAGGATAAATAGAGAAGGATCCCTGATAGGAGTAATAGAGGCTAATGAATGGAACAAATAATGAAATTGAGGTTCAAGTGCTAATTTTAGGGCTTCAAGTATGTGATAGTTTTGGGATAAAAAGGTGCAAGTGGGGAGTGATTCCATGATTATCGTCAATGCCATAAAAAAGAGGGGGACAACAAATTGGAAGATAAAATATGGTATTAAGTCAAATATGGCCACTCCTAAATCATTTAGAATACTTTACAATAAAAACATGTGTATAGAGAATTTAATGCTCACAAAAATATAATGAAAAATTTTGTGATAAATTTTGAGAAGTGGTGCCTTGTTGGAAGGTCTATTGGCATGTGGAAAAAATGGGATCCTTTTCTATTTAATGGTGACTTCATATTACTTAGAGGCCATCCCTCTCATATCAATAGGGAGATAGTTGGTGATGCATATGGAGTTAAGGAAATTTTTCCTATGGTAGAGTAAGATGTAGCACATGCTACATCATGGATAGATGCACATAGATATCATTTGAATGTGCATCATCTCTCTCATATTATATCTAACTATGTGTTCTATAGATCATGGATAGTATGATTTGACTAATAGCTAAGAAGAGGTAGATATCCTTTTTAGGTGAGATTACAAATTTTCTATTGAGAAAAGTTTTAAAGATCAATGCAATGATAGTGATTCATGTTGTTAGGGTGATGATGGGAGAGTTATTCCTTTCCATTGCTTATCCGTATAGAGTTAATATGGATATTTCTTATATGTTTTTAGTAGTCCTTTTGAAAGTAAGTGAATCAAAGTAGGTGATTTGAGTCATTGTTTAGGCCTCAATGGCATAAGGGACTTAAAACCTTGCTAGATGATGCTATCATTGATGTTGGATTTCATTTTGGTGAGGGCCAATGGTTACTTTTTAATGCTATCTTGTTTACATGATGAATTCCATTTGTTATTACTACCATTGGATTTAATGATGAAATTCACTATAAACACCAATCAAAGTGGGGGATTGAATTTCTAAAATTTTCCACAAGGGCCATGTCATCCCTAGGAATTGAGTGGTCCTTCACTATGGATGATGAGACTATTGATAGTGATGAGGAGGAGGAAGTTGAGCAACTAGATTGATATGAATTACAATATGCATTTTGATAATAAGCCAACAACTATTTTAATACAGGTTACTTTTTTATCAATACTATGTCTGAAGGAATTAATAATTGGGTTTAAAATTTTCTATGATTCAATTTCACAAAATAATACTATGGTTCTATATTTTTATTCAATAATGCATACATGACATACTATCAATTCATAAGACAAGTACATCTTCCATATTATAGGAGAGTTCCTATAACGCTCCTTTACATAGACATTCATGGAATAAAGAGTTTCTAAAAACTATAACTACTCGCAAGAATGAACAAAATCCTAACAAACCTAAACATGGGATGTGGGTGATGTAATATTTCCTAACATTAATCACCCTACATGGGTATTTGCATTACTTATCCCAATGTATATTTTTGTTTACAAGCCTCCTTGACTAAACAAGCATTTTAGTTGTGATTTTTTGTTATATAATGTGGGTATGACCCCAAGACCACTTTCATCTAGCAAAAAAGAAATTAAAAAAAAATGCTCCTTGCATCATGACTACTATTTATTATTAATTTTAATTTTAAATATAATTAATTATTATTATTGTCTAGTATTCTTAATTAACAATAATTATTATAAAATAAAAAATCATAATTGATATTAGTAAAAAAGAAAATTGTAGAAAAGAAGATTAAAAAGGTGAAGAGTCTTAGAAAAAGAGAGGACTAACATTTATTATTTAGAGGTAATTTCATATTTGTTATTCATATGCAAATACGATGTATTCTAAGTTTTTTAAGGTCTCCAAGATTGATTCTAAACATCATGAAATATTTTTCAGTTGTAATTGTGATGCTTGAAGATTTTTGGAGAAAGAAGCTATTAATTTTGAGATTGAAACCTTAGTCTTGCTAGTGTTTATTTGCATACCCACCTCCTTTCAAAAGCTCTTTTTAAACCATTAAGTAGACCCTGCAATCAAAATGAGACCATATTTATATAAAATATAGCTCAAAACATACTCTCCCAATGGAACATTGTCCCCTCCTTGTAGATTTAATCATTCTTTCAATTCATTGATATATATGCCAAATATGGTAGGGGATATTGGGCATCCTTGCTTAACTATAATGTCACTCTTAAAGATTTTTTAAATGCTTGCCTAAGTTTTTATTTTTTACTTAAACCTCCTCATAAACTTTATAAAAATTACTAATGTATACTACACTAGTATGCCTATATAATCTATTTTTCTCTATAATAGTTTACTTTTAAGAATTGTGTCGATTTTTTTATTGAAGTCTACAAAACAACAATAAGCCTCCTCTTTTTCATTCCATTTTTTTCAATGATATTTCTCAAAGTAGTGTCACGATCTCTTGTTGAGATTTTTTGTTAAAATTTGCTTTAAAACCTACTTACCCTTTTTCAATTTTATCTTTTTATTTAATCAGCATGTTAATTATATGCTCAACCTTGGTTCCAAATAACTTTGTAAATAGGAGATTGATTGCGATGGTCCAATAGTTAGAAGGATTTTTTACATCTCCACTCCTGAAGAGAGGTACTTTTAGACTAGTTGTCCAATCTCTTGGAAAGCTATGTTGAATATTTTCTTAGCCGATATTCCCCATATAAAGTATTTTTTCCCATAGCCCATCCATGTTACAAGCCTTACCCATAACTAGCTTCTTAATACGTTCCTTACGCTCTTTTGAATTGAGTATTTTTTGTTATTAAGTTGACTATGAGACGGGCATACTTCTTTGATACCTTATATGATTGTTTTACATATTCTTGCCATTGGGTAGTTGTAATCATATTCTTTACTTATGTTGAAGTTCCCTCCAAAATAGTTTTGGATTATTCATCCCTAAATATGTTAATTATTCTCCCCTTATGCTCATAAACTCCTCTTTTTCTAATTTTACCAACTTTTTGTATAAAAACTTGTTCATCTCCTATTTACCCAATTATTTTAAAGCTCTCCTTCCAACCTTGCAATCTTCATTATACTAACCATTTACCAAAAAATACTTATTTTTTCTTCCTATCTTGTCCTTTTACATCTTTATAGTGCCACTTGAATTATGTTTGTTATCTCATAACTTTTGAGACCTTGTACTTTTGTTGCTTTTCCCTCCCTCTATATTCTTTTTTTTAGCAATTCCTTGAATATTACAATTGATTCTCTTGGGTTATAAAAATGTCCCATATGTTTGGATTTGCTTGTTGGGGTTTCACTTTTATTGAACGTGTTGATTTATTTCCTATCACGATAACTTTATACTCAATAGGCTACAATATGATTTTAATTCTATTGAAGAATATTCAACCACTACCTTTATTATCTTCTTTAACAAATTTTGTGAGTAAATGAAATAATCAACAATGCTTTCCATGTTGTAATTTTTGCATGTACAGTCTACAAATTTCTTCCACATACTCATTCTATTATAAATAATAATAGAAGCATATGTGCCACATAAAGTTAGTAGTTATTTGCCAAAATAATTAATGTTCTCTTTATCCTTGCAACATCTCAAGACCATTGTCAAATTTCCTCTTCTACTAACCATAAAGAGTTGTTATCTTTCTTACTACATAACATTCTAGTTTGCTCACTTGTTGTCCTTGCATTGAAATATCCTAAAAGAAGTACCTCTCCAAGTTGAGAGCATAAAGATAAGTATTTATTTAAATTTGTCTATGGATCATCACCATCCATCCCACATTTTTTTTAGGTTTTAAAAATCTATGGGACAAAATAACAAGACACAATTCTAAAGTTTCTTCTATTTCCTATTATTTTAGACCAAATATATTATTTACTTTAGGTATATTTTTTAGGGGTAAACACTTTTGACTCAGAGCTATGAACCAGTGAGGTCACAAACGGGGGACCTCATCCTTAATTTAAATATTCAACAATAACACCCTAGTGGATTTTGAACCTTGATGACAAGGACAACACCACAACAACTTAACCATCACACTATGCCACTATTGGCCTTTACATCTTGTTTTTTCATTTTAATATTTTTGACCCTTTTTTTTTTTCCAAATCTATTATTCCTCCATTCCCTTGCTATTTCTTGTTCTAGCATTCCAAATTACATTCTTCCTATAGATCCTTCAAAACTAGGGGTTTTGTAGCTATCATGTTCATGGTTTTTTGTGTGATATACTATATCTCTTCCTTTTGTGATAGGCCTTAACCCAAGTCCTCTTCTCCAAGGGTATCCTTTATAGTTTCATCATACTAATTTTAACTACTCTCAGGGGAAGTGGCTTGTGACAAGGGGGTGCTCTTTATTTATCTTAGAATTGATGACTAGAGGCATACGCCTCACTTATTTTTACTTATGTTTATTTAATTTCTTTCCTTGTTTATAAATTCTCAGCTCTTCCTTTGTTGTCTTCTTGTTGTGTTCACGTGTTTTGGGGTTTTTGATTGGTGAAAAACTCAATTATTTTTTAACTAGGCCTTTTTCTTGTTGCCCTTACTTTAAACAATTCCCCCCTTTGTCTACCTTAAAAAAATGAATATTTTACTATTTCTTAAAATCTCATTCTTGTACATTTTTTTGTTTAAAATTTTATCATTTGTCATTTGCAATTAAATTTGTGAGTACAATTCTAAGCTAATAATATCTTTTCAACTAAGAATAGTAGACTGAAAGGTATCCATTTCGCCAAAATTACTTAAAACACGAAAATATTAATGACCCCAACTCTTAACAAAATTTGATCCCTAATAAGCTCATTAAGAACCATTTGACTTCACCAATATATTAAAGAAACCCTTTGATCATTGTAACTCATAAAAAAAATTCTCCTCTAAAATTAATTGTCTTGTCAGAGTTTCCAAGGGAGAAAGCTAACTCCTAGACAAAAAGCATCGATGTATGTAACATGATATCATACCCTCCATCCTCCATCCCACACATTGGAAAAAATGGCCCCGATGGAAAAGGTGGCTAGATGGACAAATCACATCGACATAAATATTGACGCTCGAATGTTAACTTTGCCCTGCCATTGACTGTCCCATCGGTGGGAAAACATGTTAGCATCGACAGGATTTCAAAATCATATTTCAAAATGGACAAAAACCAAAAAAAACATGGCATTCAAAACCATTATTTGCAAATAGAAAAAATCCTAGACGAGGTCCCATTTTGTCGCCATTTTCCACAGCGACATTTTGCAGGTTGCTAGAGAGGAATGGGAAAGAGTTGCAGGTGTTTGGAGGTTGAAGCAGTGCAGCCACCCTCGAAAACAAAAACCCATTTGACAAGCACAGGTAGCTAGCTAGCTAGTAGGTCTATATATCTGCCAAAAATATGTCATTTGCCACAAATTACGCTAAGGCTACGTGAAGAAATGAATAGCAATTCATTACGAAGATGGGTTTTCATTGACATGAAAGCAAAGGGTTTTCCTTGGGAAATGGGGTTTTCATTTGAAATGCAAAGTTGTTTATGTGTTTTTCTATTGAGGGTTTATTACCAACTTTCCTCTGACTCAATTGGCCGGTGATTAGTTAATTATAAAGTGGTCAATTGGTATTTTTTGCATGCTTAAATTGGTGCTTGTATCAAATTTATGGAGTTCCAATTATGCAATTGTTTTTGGTGAATAGAGGAAGTTTGAGTTATTACTCAATGCTTTGCAGCATAAATGAAGTACATAACAAAATACACAAATGATAAGGCATAAAAATTGCTTTCATTTATTTCACAATGCTTATACATTACATTATTTCATTTGTTTGCAAATACAAATGATTGTACAAATTTACATTTTTGATGCATTTCTTTCATAATGGAAATGAAAGAAGATTTTAAAAGCCCACACAATCCATGGAGATAGCTAGAACCATTCATTGCAAGACATGAATTCTAAAACTGAAGGTGGAAAAGAAAGAAAGAAGCAAATAACATAAGACATATCCATCATTGCCTGTGTCTTGATCTTTAGTTGATGTGCTTGTAGCTTGCTCTGTCCTGCTTCCGATTCTGAGTGTACCTACAGAAAATTGGGAAAGTCTTGTTAGAGCTCCAGATATGAGTTACATTGCATGCTTTACCAACAGAGATATAATTCATTCCTTAAAATGCATGGAATCAACTAAGAATGAAGAGTGCAGTAATAAGAGCCTAAAAATGGAATGTCACATCATTAATTTATGCTAACATTGTTTGTTTCCTGTTCAGGTATAGGAAAATTCATGTAGCTAATCATTTGATGAAGACATAACAATATGTGGAGTAAAACAGGCTCCCACAAGGGTAGAGCTCGACATGCTACCCCTCAACATACAAATGAGGGCTGAATAAAGAGGTACAATCATCATGCTCAATGGAACAAATACATTTCAACTATCAAAGTAATCAAGCCCATTCTCCACTCATAGCAATCAAAACTGAGAACAGCGAAGTGAAAATTATGAGTGAAAAATGAGGTCAATTTAGAAACAGAACCAAATGTTTCACCAAGTTACATATTGAAGATCATTAAATATTGTCAAAAGGGGAGTGCATTTTGCTGTCATATGATATTTTGGTCATTTTTATTCATGTTGTTCAAGATGTTCTTTTTAGGTGCAACAAGTGTTTCATGCTCATAAATGGTGATAGTGAATGG
>VDFB02202733.1:15417-38065 GCA_007258455.2 Sequoia sempervirens | reverse complement strand
AAATTTTTGTTCTGATTTGACTAGCCGAAACAAGATCAACTACCTAACAAGCTGGTAGGATTCTTAGCTCTGATACCACTATAACAGCCCTTGCAAAATCTGAAATTAATTTGCTGTTTTGAGCTCTCAGGAATTTTGTCAAACAGTTGCCAAACACCCACTTTCAGCTGATAGATGTTTTCTTCTTTTGTTTTGGTTTTATAAGATGGATCAAGTTGCATGGAAAGACTTATCTAAATATGCATCAAAGACTCTAATTGAATTATTCTAACATCTACAATGAATAGGATAGATGCATGTGCAAGTATTTTTCTGATTTTCAATCCAATATGATGACAATATGCATTTACAGCCATTAGACATTCTAGCAAACGGTTGTCCTACCAACTCCATTCTCCATTATGACTGCTTGTGCAAACTGTTTACAATGTTTTGCCTGATATCATATATTGTTGACTACCCTTCAAAGAGCTAATTACAAAGCAACTTGAATGGGCACACTACAATGTAATTACAATGAAGGCAGTGATAACTAGAGATGCAAAGTGTGATTAATGAAAGGCTGCCAGTGTAGTGATTACAATGTAAATACAAGGCTGTGATTACAGCAATGATAATCATGCAATTACCAAACGACTCTATTCAATAAAATAGAAACCTAATTTGCAACGATGACTAAGTATCAAGTCCAATCGAGCTCTTCTATAACTTAATTCGAGTGGCTCCTTCTTGCTAATCCACGTCTACAGGAAAAGACGACTTCTTTCCCACGTCAATTGACCTGTATACATGTCTGGAGGGAACGCAAACTTGCTTTCTCCCGAATTTTGTCTTTATCGGCCAAATATTTGATGCTAGCAAAAAAGTATATGCATCGTTAGTATTTTGTCATTCACAATAGTGTTAGCATCGCATCTGCTTTTTGGTAGCAATGCTCCAAAGTAGCTCGACACCTCCAATCAGCTAATATCTTTGTCTTATTCGAGCAATATTTGCCAAGTAGATTATGATTTGTCCTTTCCTTATTATTGTCTTTATCGTAGCTTTCAAGAAATGATACCCGCCTCTCAATTTATCGAGTCTCTTCAGATATTATTGATTCCTCAATATAGATGGCAATCTCCCATCTTCCTTTGTCTAATTATTAATATGTCTTATCCTGGATCCTAGCAATTTATTTGTCTTTTCTGAATGATATTATGTTGCTCAAGTAGCTCCTAATCCTTGCTTCTTTAATTATAAAATACCTTTAATCCTTGCGTCTCCCAAAGGCATTCTATTGTCTTTTATATGACTGACTTCATATAATCAATGCTTCCAATTAAATATTATTCCTCCCAATTTATTCGAAATCAAAACCTTACCTTCAAAATATTAAAGTCTCCAATAAAGAATATGATTTCCTCCTGCCAAGAATGGGTTCCTTCCAAGACTGGAAATATTCATTAAAATCTGCAAATATATTTTCCAAATCGACTTCTCCAAATTTGGTCAAAGGCCATTAAATTTGGCAATAATCTATAAATTGACTTCCTCCTTAACTGAGATGATATTTGCAACAATACCTCAACTGCTGCAAATAAGTTTCTCCTTAAGTGTGGTTGCAACAATAAACCAGCTACTGCAATGGTGAAGATGCGATAATAAACCAGCTATCACATCAATTCAGCTAGGGCAATAATACATCAGCTATTGCACCTGTAAAATCTCTCCAATGAAGCACCTGTAGAAACCCTAGGTGGATTCCTCAACAATTCCAGCTACGGTTGATCTTTCACAACCGAACCTGGTACTCTAAAGTCTTCAAACCCTCGAGCAAGCAAAGCATTCAGCTTCTGGAATGCAAAATGAGATTCAAGACAAGCATGCCCAAATGCTAAACCAACAGCTCCTTATAAAGATTTCTCAATGACATTCCAAGAAGCTTCTAGAAATATTATTATTTTATTCCTTTAAGTGACTTTATGATTTATTATTTTATTTTAAGTCACTTTATTAAATTAATTAAATATAAAGTCATTGGAATAACATTATAAATAATTAATTTAATACCTCCAATTCGGGGACATGACAGTTTTCAAATCTAATGGTTCTTTCCATGCCTTCTCCCCACTCTACAAAATCATGTGCAATAACAGGAAGTACCACCTGAAGTGCAAACTAGCCTTGGGATCCGTCAAGTCTTTTAAATTGTTTGTGGATGCCTTCTAGCTTCTGCTATAAATGCAACATAGTCAAAACTTCTGTTGACATCCCTGTGTTGTATATCTACTGCCAACATCATCATATAAATAGGCATTTTAATCCTATAATCCTCTCCAAGGACTTGGCACAAGGCAAAATATGTGTTCACAAAATAATTCTCAAAAACATCATAACTGAAGGGCCCAATCTCATTGGGAGTGAATCTAACATATTTCTTCCAAGTATCTCTTCTTCTATGTTTTGGAAGCCATAACACCAATCGTTTTGTCCTTGTCATCATAGCATCGTGCCAAAGCTTTAACTAGGTCCACATTCACAAACACATTGGGGACAACCAATTTGCCCAAGTCTAAAGTCCACAAATTTGACATTGGTCTTGGCATTTAACACCTTCTGTAAGTGTAATCAAACAGTGTCCACCAATGCATCGGGATAATAGCATCCCCAATCATCTCAACCAAATCTTGCAATCTGTATGTTATCACCCTTGTGCCTTGAGCATGTTTACCTCGAATTTGTGAACCAAGGAGTTGTTTCATGAGGTCATCCTCCATGAACCTCTTTGTACCCTTAGTTTTTACACTTGATTCACTCATCTTTCTAGGGTTTTAATTTCAGCTCGGGTTTATGTTTTAACCTTTGAAACTCCTAGGGTTTTATCTTTTCTTTTCGAAAATTCAAACAAACAACCCTAAAATCCCTTTCCTACACAATTCCTTCAACAATTTTGGTAAATTTTTCACAATTGCAGGCAAATAGACAACTTACCTAGGAAACAGACGAAACACTAATTGAGAGCTTCATTCTTCAGATTGTTTGAGTATGGTTGCAAATGTGACAAGAAATAAAACAATTCAATGTTTTATTGGCCTTAATTGCAGCAAACGGCTCACGTGTATGAAACAAATCATTCGCCAACTAGTCATTCTCATTGAATTTAGACCGTTGATCTGAATGCTTTAAAACAAGATCCACGGCCATCGCATGTCTTTCTTACATCACATTTCCCATTTGAAATTGCTTTTATGAAACTGTGATGTGAAAGACGTGCTCATTGAAGCTTGAGGATGACAAGTGTCACTTTTTGTGCTTTATTAATCAAGCGCACTTTAGTTTTGCATTGAAGAACAGAAAATGTGATGTACTAGAACAATGTGATGTACTAGAACAATGTGATGCAATGTGGGCGCGACATGTGTCTCGGGTGGGCCGGGTGTTTAGAACTTAAGTGGTTCAATAGAGCACATGCGCTAAAGTTGTTTTAAAGATGATGCCTAGGGAACAAGGGAGTATGGGGTCACTCAACACTTTGAGACTTAGGATTTTCAATAATATTTAGACAAAATATTAAAGGGGCAACGGATCAATTGGTAGCTTAGGTAAACAGGGCTAGTTAATACATGAGATATATACCCATAAGTTATTACATAAATGACTGGCAACTGAAGTAGAAGGTCAATGCGGCCTTAAAACAAAAGTGCAAGGGTACTGCAGAGCTAGGTTTTAGGAGGGTTTTTGCATAAATAAAAGCCCTTATCAGTATTAAAACAAACCCTAGCAAAGTAGTACATTGTTCAAAAGCTCAGAAAAATGGACAAAAACCAGAGGCCAAGAAATTTTCAAAAAGTGCCATCACTACCAAGGAAAAATAGTATCCACAAGAGCATGTCGGGAAGAAATTCCCACACCTAATGAGTCCTTGAGCTTTTCAAGACAAAAATCCTTCAAATTGGGGAGGTATGATTTGAAAAATGAATCAAATTACAATCCATTATTGGTTTGCTCACCTAGTTAGAGAACTATTCATGTTACCTTAACATTAAGATAAGTTTTTATTAGTTTCAATGGTCAGAGAGCTTTATGTAGGTTAAATGCACACTTGGGATTATCTAGAGCATCTTAGGAAAGACAAAGGATCAGTATGCAAATCTCTAAACTACTTTTTTTACAATTTTGGCATTTTTCCCACTTTCCACAGGCATAAAAGCATCATATAACACAGGGAAAACATCACAACCATCGTGAAAACGTCATGAACCACAGCATATTCATAACACTCCCTAGCACAAGTGTTAAAAGCAAAAATGCCCCTTGGCACAAACACTGAATCCATCACTGTTTGGACAAGGGTTTGAAAAAGAAGGGGTTTAGTTGGTTCAATTCAATTTCTATGCATTGGTTTGCATGTTTTTGCACCAAAGGAGTATATGGGAGTCTATAATATGCATCTTTTAACAAGGTGCAAAGGTTGCCACTCATGTTTTCCTCTTAGAATCCAAATTTGCAAGTGTATCTCACAATTAAGTAGGACATGTTAGTTGCAGACAGCAGTGTCGGTTGTACAAGTTCTGAAATAATGTTGGAGGTTTGTCATGGAGAAGACTTACCATAATGTATTTGACTGATTGCATAGTGCATATGAAGAGATATTAGCTTTCGCTTGCTGGAATTTTTCCCTTTACCCTTGTGTCTTAGTCATTGTCTTGCAATTTTCCTTGTTTTGTCATCATAGCTCCATGTTTGGAGATGTACAATTATCTGCAAATCATGTGTGATAAATGGATGAACTAAAGAACCCACTAAGAACACAATCCAAGAGGTGATTGGGAGAAGCAACAAGTAAGATATCTGTTGGTCATGAGCTGTTTGCAAGTATCTCACTAAGGTAACAGATAAGTATAAGCACAAGTCTTACTTATGTCCTAAATCTAATTGATAAACTAGCTTCTATAACAAATGCATGCATAAGGTGTTGGAGGGTGTTCTGGAGTCCTCAATGCGTATAACTGCAGCAAAAAGGATTTTTTTAAGGGCTAAAGTGTGATGTAAAAAAATTGTTGTTAACTGTTGAGTATATTAAAGGAACAAAGGGCGATACAGTCAAGTGTGTGAGGCATTTTTTTCAAATCTCAGAGCCAGGATAAGAAAAAATCTCTATGGATTTCATCACTGGGATTCCTAAGTCAATAAACAAGAGCGTTATAGTAGAAATGGTGGATTGGTTCGCAAAATACACTCTTTCTGTAAAATAACCATCAACTTTTAGAAAGCACAATGTAAAAAGTATTCATAGAAAAGACACAGAACCTTCATGGCACTCCAAGGACCATTGAAAGTGGCTGGGATACTTTATTCACCAGCAATGTGGACAAATTTATTGGGTACAAAACTGACACATAGTTCTTCCTATCACAAACAATCTAATGAGAAAATGGGAATTGTAAGGAATGGCAAGAGGGATATATTCTTCAATTCACTTCTGACAAACAATGGTAATGGCACAAGTGGTTTGTTAGTTTTTATGATCAGATATAAAACTCAGAATTTAATTCAAAAATCAGACACAATAACACAGCATATACCTTGGGAAAACCCTCTGCTTGAGGGAGAAAAACCCAGCAACAATATATCACTTATATATTATTCAAGAATCAACAATGTCTTGTACAATAAGGCCGAATTCAAGGCCAAGTAAGAGCACCAACTCTAGATGCAAAATACAGATTACAATCTGCTCTCCTTAGATATTGAAATCTGCTCTTAGAAATCTTCGACCTGCTCTTGAAGGAAATTCGCACTTGAAGGAAGGATGATCGAACTTGCTTGATGGTGAAATGAGAAGAGATGATCTTGTATTTATGCATTGCTTGGGAGAGGTCGCACCTCTTCAAGAACAAGGTCGGCCACAAGGAGAATAAATTACAAATTAAATAATTCAAATATCAAGGGAGGTCGGCCAAGACATGATAAACAAATAAATGAAGTGAAGCACCTCTTCACATGACAACATATAAATTAAATAGCTGGAAGCTATCATTTAATTTTTCTTCTCTAATTCGTGGCTGGAAGTGACGCCCAAAGCTGCAACATTAACATGGTTTCCATCTGCAAAACAGTGGTATGATGCTACTTTTCATTCCTAAATTGAGAAGAATCGATTTGACAATGTGCGGGGTTATTCCAAATTGCAGGTTACAGATAATCACCTTTACTATCAAATAAACCTTTCTTCAAACCCTAAAAGAACACCTAGAATGGCTCAAAACAAGATGAAACAACAATTGGACCAGCATCAAATCATAAGATAATTCAATAGAGAAGATTGAACTTTTTTTTTACTTCAGCCTTACAAGCAACTTTTCATGAATGTCATGTCCAGCCGTATCCATATTAGGGGTCTTCAAAAATGGCCATATACATATCCCATACTGTATCCATATCTGTATCTGTATCCGTGTCCATGCAACTTTGGTTTTTGTGGGAAACTAGACCATGATTTGGCAAGTACTTGGCCAGAATTTGGCATGCAAGTCTTTGTCATGTCACACATTTCAGTTTCTGACTTGCAAATCAGCCCAACTTTTCTAACTATGGTATTAACAATTGTAACACATTTTTGTTCTTGCCTTTGTCCTTCCATTTGAACCCTTCAATCAGTAATGCAAATTGCAAATGGCGGTTCCAAAATAGGGAAAATGGACCACCTTGGGGTTTGGAGTACAACAGCAATCTCCTACTCTTTGAACAACAAACCAGACTACTACAAGCCTCAAGTTATTGAAACTCGCATACAAGTTTACAAACTCTCTAGATGCCCCATACATAGAGTTACTGTCCCTTGAAATTGTTTGATATGCATATTATAAAGCACAAGAATTAGGACTAGCATTAAACCAAACCCATTGCAAAGATTAATATTTTGAAGTTCATCCATGCATTTGTATGAAAGGCATGCATTCAAGTAATCCAAGCTAAAACCTGAGCACATAACTAAACTTCCATGTGGAACTGAAGACAATTTATAGAAGATCATATTTTAAGCCATACTAGGAATAAAACAGTAGGATATTATACTAGATACAAAACTATCTTACCATATTCCATGGTCCCAATGCAAATTTTTTTTGTAATAAAAGTATTATGTCTATACAATTCAAATGACTAAGGAAATCACACTAAATGTGGATACTTACAACTATGTGCTGCTTATTGGGATTGTAGTCTAGATCACGAACTTGGGGATGCCCTATTGAATTTATTTGCCTGCTTAGGTAACACAATATATATTTTAATATGATGCACGTGAGATTCAGCTGTTCAAAACATATAGAATGTAATGATATACCCATCAGCATTCATCAGAACTGTGATAATTGAATAAAACCTGGCACTTGCAAAGTTATATTATGTGCATGTTAACATCAAATTCATGCTAGAGGAAAAAATAACTCAAGCACTTAAAAAGCAGTTTTTATAAATATTACATATGAAGGCTTCTTTGTTTGAAAGAATTTGATGGTGTTACTAGGAAAATTGAGCAGGCTCTTTCAAGAGTGTACAATGACTCCAAGAAGTCATTGTGATAATGACACCATTACCAAAAGATGCTTTGGGGATCCTTCTCTGCAACCCTAACTTCACAATATCCACTTCACAAGCTTATTCTGGAAAGCATTGCTTCTTATGTTTATACAAAACAGTACATGAATGAAAGTAATCACTGCATTGTCTTTTATTGTCACCTTATTTAAAGCACAATAATGCCAACATGTTTCTAAGGTGGCATTCTTATTGAAAAGCACCATTGGTTCCTCAAATGGTGACTAGAGAAGTTGAATAAGTCATTTCTCAAATAATTCATTGAACCTGTCTATCCATTTATTTCTTTCAATAGCTTGACTGATAGGGGATATGATCAATGGGATGTGTTCTTTCCTCAAGATGAGTCTAATGGTTAACCCCTTTCCTTGTTGGAAATTTTGCAGATAACTCAGAAAAAGCATACTGAAACTTCTGAAATAAAGATTTGAACTTGATTTCCATCTCTCATAACTCTTTGCACTACCCCTTTTAAAAAATGAAATAATAACATTTACACCCTTAGCCCTTTGTTCTAATATTTTCTGTCCCAATTATAGAAGGGAAAATATGGAATGCAGAATAACTAGGAAATGTGTCTTTCTTAATAAAATCTATTACATATATATTTAGGAATCACCAACATTTCCAAGGTAGAAATAATTATTGGACCTGCGATCCAAAAGTGGATTAGGGTGCACTTGCACCCAATATGCAGGAAGTTAGCAACAACTCTTCAAAGAGGTATTTGACAACAAGATACAATAATTATTTTTTCATTTGAATGTGGAATAGGCCTTTTTATACCAACCGTGATAGTTGCCAACAGCATAGCCAACATACAGGATATTATGGTAACCTACTTAAAAATTATACATGATTGATACTGCTGATCAGACATCATAACCCTAACATAACCAATGAGCTAAGAATTGTGTTAAGACTTGGATATATATGATAATAGATGAAGTTGGATATTTCAAGCACAACATGCTGTCCCTCAAAATCTTTTCATCTAAGACTCTTTGAGCTAAGGCATTTTCTTACCATTACGTATTCAATCTGTGCTCGCCCATCTGTTATATAATTGTGCTGTTTCTGCATCCAATTGGTTATGGTTTTATCATGTGCATGCTTCTAAGTTCTAACAGATGCATTCAGCTAGTTTGGGCACTTGCATACCAACACTTTTCTCTGTCATGTTTTCTAGTTGAAACTTGTTTTTTGGGGGCCAATTTGTTGAACACTCATGTTGCTTTTAACATCCTATGGTATTAAGGTTTTGTTGTGTCTTTTGTTTTTGATTTATCCCAAACTTGGGGCAAATAATTTTCACTCATTATTCCATGATAACTCTGGAGGTACTGTTTCAACTGTTGCCTCTGAATCCAGATTATTGATGTAGCAATACCATGAAGCTTTTCTATAATGTATCCAAGAGATTCTCTTTCTGTTTGACTCTATTGAAAATATAATTGTGCCCCTTAGTTTTGTTCTACCCCAAATTAAGAATTTTGCTACACTTAGGCATTTTGCAGAAATGGTTAAAAGTTTTGTTAAAACCGTCAAAAAGGTCAAAATTGGGGTTTACATGTCTTGCATGAGGGTCAAAAAATTGAAATTTTCAAAATCTAACGATTTGGGTCTGCTCAGAGCGACCAAGTCTACAAAACCCAGATCTCAATTTTTTTGGCCCTACTTTTTAGGAAAATTGTTATTTTTAGAAACTTTCTAAAAATAGAAACTTTTTCTAGGTTTTTTTGGGTTTCTTTTGAAACGGATGCTAGCAAAATTTTCTAAAAATAGAAAATATGGCTGTTAGGGTTCAAACTGATTTTGATTGATCGAAAATACTTCCTCATCAAGCTGGTGCAGTCAAAATCACAAAACAATCAGTTTTTCCCTAGTGGGTCTATTCTGCTTTTTCAATTTCAAAAAGCATTTCAAGAACTCTGAAGCCATTAATGGAGGTCAGTTAGCTGCCAGGTGTCAAATTCAAACAATCAAACACTGAACAGAAGATGAGAAATGATGAACGTGCACGTAGAATGAAGAATGGAGAATTGCAGTTAAGGAATCTTGAAAACTGAGAAAAAATGGTTAAGTCTGGAAGCTTCAGGCGCACCCCAAAACTAAGTCTGGAGGAGTTGGGCGCCACAAAAGGAGATAGGCGCAGATTTTCAGGGCATCAAATGGTGAAATCAGGGTATGTGCTCCCAAGCAATGTTGTTCAGAATCTTCTCAGCTCCGCAATGAGTCCAGCTGCACAGTCATCGGATCACCCAGTCAACTTGAATCACGGATTGATCAAAGGAGTTTCAACCAAGTGGCAGAATGCAAATCATGAAAATAACAGAAAATATTCTAAGTCTGGGAACTTTGGGCGCCCAGCCTTTTTGATGGACCTAATCCAGCAATTAGGGTTTGCAAATGGGTTCAATCTCTTCAGGATTTTGTCAACTTCGCAGTGGATATCTTTGTCAGATCATCAAACTTGTCAATCACTGACACATCCAGATCGAACGGGTGATGTAACATGAAGACCCAACTTTGAAGGATGAAAATTAAGCAAAAATGGCTAAGTCTGGAGGAAATGGGCGCCCCTGGAGGAGATAGGCGCCCAAGCTTTTGAGGGCCTAAACTGATGAATTTGCAAACGAAACCTCCAGCATGATTTTCTCATAGTTGATCAAGCTTTCCAAGGAAACCATCAGCACGTCAATCAGAGTTGGCAGTCATCAGATATCGAAGGCTGAACAGGGGGAAAAATATGAGCAAAACATCAAAAGTCAAAAGCAAGGTGAAAAACACAGAATAAATTCTAACTCTGGTGAAGTTGGGTGCCCCAGCTAGCCAAGGGCGCCCAAGCTTTTGACCCCTGCGATTCAACTTTCAAAAGAAATCACTCCAGGAGACCCTCTTCAAAATTAGTCAGGCTATCCAATGAATCTGACGGTCAGCCGATCGAATCAATCTAGCTCCCAGAATCAGGGATTCATCAGAAGATCAAAGGGAAACAAGCAAAACTTGAAGAATAGAAAAATGACCAACACTGGTAATGGTGGGCGCCCCAGAAGGAGATAGGCACCCATGATTTTGAAGGTCAAAACGAAGTTTTTGGTCAAAGTTGCCTCCAGAACAATCTCGCCAAATTCAATCAAGCTCTGCGATGAATCATTCAGCTTGTCTATCAGATCAATCTGGAGGCCGGAAATCAAATTCAAACTGGAGTCTAAAATTAAGAAAAAGTTGAAACTTAGAGAAAAATGACTAAGTCTGATGAAGATAGGCGCCTCCAACCAAGAAGGGTGCCCAAGATGCCATGCCTTAGCCAAATTTTTCAAAATTTCAAAATTTCAAAAGGAAATAAAACTTTTACATTCAATGCACAAGCTCAAGCTAGAGTTTGCATGGATTTAAAGCAAAAGAAAACAGATTTTCTCAAGCCTAAGCTTATTTAAGATGCCTTTGCCTTCCATTTCTTCATATTTTCTTGTAGGTGGCGTCAAAGTTGCAGAGGGGCAGCAAACAGAAGTTTTTCTTTCAAGATTCAAGAGCCATAGCTTGCTGATTTTTTTTTTCAAAAGTTCATCAATTTTCAGACCAGCAACAAAGGAGCTTGCTTTTTCATGCTTTTTTCATCCAAAACATCAAATTTTTGAAGGAGATCAAGGTTTTCAATGTTCAGTGATCTGGGTCATTTTTCAATTTTCAATGATCTGGGTCATCTCAGCTCATCATTCTGAACAAATTTTGAAGAAATTTTTCAAGTTGCAGCAACTACTTTTTTCATGCATGTCAAAGGAATCATCAAAATTTTCAAGATTTGATCATTTGGATCCTTTTAAAACATTCTTCTGAACAAAACCCAATTGCCAGCTTTTTCAAGAAAAAATTTCAAATTCTAGGGTTTCCTGCTTTTTCAATCAGCCTTCAGTATTTTCAACATTTGATCAACTAGGTTCATTCAAAATGTGCTTATGAACAAAACCCAGGTGCTAGCTTTTTTCCAAGAAAAATCTAAAGAAATTAGGGTTTGTTGCTTTTTCAATCAAAACTCAAAATTTTCAAAAACGGATGATCTGGGCCTTCTTGTAACGAAATTCTGAACAAAACCCATATCTCAAAAAAAATTGAAAAAATTTGTCTATTTGAAGAAGAAAACCTAGCAAGCTAAATTTAGAAACTGCAAAACTTGTCTAAATATAGTCAAGTTTACTGTCAAAATTCAAGTTTCTCAGCGTGCAGTACTCTCCCATGGGATTCAGAACCAAGCCAACATTGTATCTCGCAACCGCAGGCCAGACGATGTTGAGAAGTGCTTTTCAAATGCCACCATGGACAGAAAACTTCATCATCTCAGCTAAAGAGCGTGAAAAGGTGTGATATGAGAAAAAAGGGAAGGTAATGCAAAAGAGTTGTACAATACTCTTCCGTTGGAAAATTAAGAGAAGTGTCAAAAGCATAAAGTTGCAGAGCCGCCAAGTTATCAATTACTAAGTCATCTTTTGGGGCAGCGAAGTTTTTCAAGAATAGAACTCATAAAGCAACTGAAGAGGTCAAAAATTCTCTAAGTTTGATCGCAGAAGGCGAGGAGATCCTCGTAGAGTCAGAATATTGTCTTTGATAGTATCAACACACCGGCGTTAATGCCTTTTGGTGATTTGGTTTCCCAAAATAACCATGGATAAGTTTGTTACGCTTAAATTCACACCTTGGAATGCGGATTTGAAAAACAGTATTTCCAGCTTACTTATAAACTACTCTTCTTCAAATTAGGAGGGGAAGCTCCCTCTTGCTGATGGCATGAAAGAAAGTAAATTAAAACTAATTCGCCTATCTTTTTTTCTCAGCTAGAGCACAAGGTTTATAAAACACAAACGCCAAAGCTGAGATTTTCTTATAAAGAACTTCAACTACGACTAACTTAAGCTAAAGATGTTTCTCACTTCTCAAGTAATACGCAGAGCAAGAAAATTTAGAAATAAACAAGGTTCGATTCTCTAACAAAGGCTTAAGAGAACTCTTTCTCAAAATACATCTACACACTTCAATGCAGGCTGAAATTAAGATCAAAAAAGCATAACACAATAAACGGAAATCTGAGACATTATACCAAGGCAAAGGAGGCTCATGATTTTATTTCTCAAACTTCTGGAACAAAAACTACTAAACACATGCCTAGAACAAGAGCTTGCAGCTAAAGAGGCTTGCAAAACTTGTTCTTACGCAAAAGGAACAACAATTACAATAACAACTTGTTGGCTAAAAGAGACTCAACAATTCGCTATCATAAACACAATTGAACAACACTGAATAACAATAGAAGGCACTTAGGCTCAGCGTTTTGTTATCACTAGCATGGTTGAAGAAAATAATGAGCAAAGGCTCTTATTTATAGGCAAGCAGAGGAGTAGGGAACCCTAAAATCTCCTTGCTTTTACAACTAGGGCTTGCTCAGCAAGCAAGCTTTATTTCTAAAACTAAAAGAAGATAACATCTAACACCTAAGAAAGCAGGAAAAGCGGGAAATGACAACTATTACATTTTATCTTCTTTCTCTTCTTCAAAGAATAGAAAGAAAGCGAAAAGAAGGCTTCTAGAAGAAAGCCCCTTTAAATCTAAATCACATCTACTAAAAAGCAAGAAACTATGTCCTAGTCAGGTGCATTGATACTATCTAAGGCAATATTCCGATTCTCCAAGATCTCTTCGCTTTCTATGATCAAACTTAGAGAATCTTTCACTTCTTCAGTTGCTTTATGAGTTCTATTCTTGAAAAAAATCACTGCCCAAAAAGATGACTCACTAATTGATAACTTGGAGGCTCTGCAACTTTATGCTTCTGACACTTCTCTTGATTTCCAATAGAAGAGTACTGCACGACTCTTTTCCGATACCTTTCCTTTTTATCATATCACAACTCCTCATGTTCTTCAGCTGAGATGATGAAGTTTTCATATAGTGTTGATTTGGTCTTAAACTCGAAGGAAGTGTACTCTATATTGAAAACCTTGAAGAATGACTGTAAACTCGCCTATGTTCAGACAAGCTTTGAGCAACTTTCTATTTTTAGAATGCTGGTTTGTCTTCCTCCAACGGACAAATTTTTGGAAATTTTTCTGAGATATGGGTTTTGCTCATAATTTCGTTGCAAGACAACCCAGATCGTTTGTTTTTGAAAAAATTGAATTTTGTCTGAAAAAGCAGCAAACCCTAAATTCTTCAATTTTTCATCGAAAAAAGCTGGCACCTAGGTTTTGTTCAGAATACAATTTGGAATGAACCCAGTTGATCAGTTTTGAAAAACACTGATGGCTGATGGAAAAGCAGCAACCTAGAATCTGAAATTTTCTTGAAAAATGCTGAGATCTAAGTTTTCTTCAGAAGATTGTTTTGAGAGGACCCAGATCAAAATTTGAAAACCCTGAAGATTTCATTGAGATGCAAGGAAAAAGCAGCTACTGTAACTTGATAAATTTCCTCAAAAATTCTTCAGAAGAATGAGATGAAGAAACCCAGATGGCTGAAAATTGAAACCCTTGACCTTCTTCTTCAAAAATTCGATGTTCTGGATGGAAAAAGCATGAAAAAGCAAGGTCTTATGTTGCTGATCCGAAAATTGATGAAGAACTTTTGAAAAATCAGCAATCTATGGCTCTCAAATCTTGAAAAAAAAAACTTTATTTGCTGCTCCTCTTCACCACCTGCAAGAAATTGTGAAGAATAAAGGACAAAGGCTTTTAAATAAGTTTGAGGATGAGAAAATCTGCTTTCTTTTGCTTTCAATCCATCAAACCCTAGCCTCAGCTTGTGCATTGAATTTCGACGTTTTTCTTCTCTATGAAATTTTGACATTTTGAAAATTTGGCTAAGGCATGGCTTCTTGGGCGCCAATCTCCTCTTGGGGCGCTTTTCTTCTCCATACTTACCCATTTTCTTCACCATTTTCAATTTTTTGCTTGAGTTTCATCCTCTGTTCAATCTCGATTTTCGGGAGCTCGGTGAACGCTGTGATCCGGCAGAATGATCTGTCACGGAGCCTGATTGTTTCTGAAGAGATCATCTGGAGACAACTTTGGCTAAAGTCTTCATCTTGACCTCCAAAAGCTTGGGCACCCCTGGCTACCTGGGGCGCCCATGGCTTCCAGTGTTAGCCATTTTCTTGATATTCTTCAATTTCTGTGTTTTCCTCACCTTTAGATGATTTCACAATTCGGTGAGCTAGATTAACCCGATCGGCTGACTATTAGGTTTGATGGATAGCTTGTTGAATTCTGAGAAGGGTCTTTTGGAGGTGATTCTATCTGAAAACTCATTTTAAGGCCTCAAAAGTTTGGGCGCCTATCTCCTCCTGGGGCGCCCATGTTCACCAGACTTAACCATTTTTTCACTTTTTTCAGGTTTCAAGCTTGTCTCCCCTCTTTCAAATGATCCTGCCATTTCGGATGATCTGGAGTTCAAATAGTCTGACGGCTAGACTCGTCAGATAGCTTGATGGATTCCGAGAGGGGTCTTCTGGGAGTTACATCACCTGAAAGCTACATCTAGGGGCTCAAAAGCTTGGGCGCCCATCTGCTCCAGACTTAGAATATTTTCATCTGGTTTCATCTTCAAACTTTGAATCTTCATCTTATACTGTCACCTTTGATCTAGATTTGTCAGAGATTGACTAGTCTAATGTTCTGATGGAGACACTCATTGCGAACCTGTTTGAATTCCGGAGAGATTGAGCACTTTTGCAAACCCTAACCGCTGGATTAGGGGCCCTCAAAAGTCAGGACCCTCGGGCAACCCGCTGTCTCTGCATTCTTAGAAACTTTTCTGCAAACATTTCTCAAATTTTCATTTTGCATTCGCTTGAAACCCTTTGGCTTGATCTCGAATTTCTACCTAATCGGGATGATCCAGGATGACCTCTACCATCGGACTCACAAGGGAGCTACATAGGGGAAACTGAACAACTTTTCCTGGGAGCTCAAACCCTAATTCCATCATTAGATGCCCTTAAAAGATGGGCGCCTATTCTCTCCTGGGGCGCCCATGTCAAGCAGACTTGGTCAATTTTAGGCAGATTGTTCTTTCCTCGTTCTTCGTGCATGCTCACCAACTCAACTTTTGCTCGGTGCTTGAGTGTTGAATCTAACTTCTGGCAGCTAACTGACCTCCATTGATGACTTCGGAGCTACTGAAGTGCTTCTAAAAAAGCAGAATAGACCCGCTAGGGCAAAACTGATCTTTTTGGGATTCTTACTACCACAGCCTGATACGAAAGTATTTTGAGCCAATCAAAATCAGTTTGGACCCTGGCGGACAAACTTTCTATTTTTATAAAGTTTTGTCAGTATCCATTTCAAAAGAAACCCAGAAAAACCCAGAAAAAGTTACTATTTTTAAAAAATTTCTAAAAATAGCAGTTTTCCTAAAAAATAGCGATGAAAAACTGGCATCTGGGTTTTGTAGATTAGGTCACTCTGAGCAGACCTAGATCGTCATATTTTGTAAATTTCACATTTTAACCCCTCATGCAAGACATGCAAACCCCAAATTTTGACCTTTTTGACAGATTTGACAAGACTTCTACTCATTTCTTCAAAATGTCTAAGTGTAACAAAAATTTCAATTTTGGGGTACAACAAAGTTGTCTTATCAGGACAGCAAAGATCCCCAAAGATAGAATTATAGCAGGAGTCATCTAGAAGCTTTCTTCCAGCTTTCTTTCTATTTTTGTCTCAATTGTTATCTACTCTTTGAAGAAGAGAAAGAAAACAAGTTGTAATAGTTGGCATTTTTTGTTTTCATGCTTTCTTAGGTGGTTAGATGTTTATCTTCTTTAGTTTTAGAAATAAAGCGCTTGCATGTTGGCAAGCTGAGTTGTAAAAGCAAGGGGATAGTAGGGTTCCCTACCTCTTGCTTGTCTATAAATAAGAGCGTTTGCTCATTGTTTTCTTTAACCGTACTTGTGATAACAAATTGCTGAGCCTCTTTTGCCTGCAAGTTGTTGTTGTGTAGTTGTTGTTCACTTTGTGTAAGAACAAGTTTGCAAGTCTCTTTTAGCTGCAAGTTCTTGTTCAGTGCATGTGTCTTCTGTAATCTTTGTTACTGAGATTTGAGAAATAAAGTCTTGTGCCTATTTTGCCCTGATATCATCTCTCAAATTTCCGTTTATTGTGTTATGCTTATATGATCTCCATTTCAGCTCGCATTGAAAGTAAGTAGATGTTTGTTGAAAGAAGAGTTTATCTAAGTGTTTTGTCAAAGAATCAAACTTTGTTCATTTCTAATTCTCTTGCTCTGCGTTTACTTGAGAAATTAGAAACGTCATTAGCGTAGGTTAGTTGTAGTTGAATTTCCTTAAACAGAAAATCTCAGCTATGGCACTTGAGTTTTATAAACCTTGTGCTCTTAGCTGAACCAAAAAGATAGGCAAATTAGATTTAATTTACTTTCTTGAACACCATCAGCAAAGAGGGAGCTTCCCCTCCTAATTCGAAGAGCAGTTTTACTGTGCATAGCTGTCTGTTTCTAATTCGCATTCCAAAGGTGCCAATTAAAACGCCAACAAGTTTAAAAAGAGACTTTTTTCTTTTTGCATCATTTACACAGAAGTTGCCAATAGAGATATGCTTCTACATGCTGAGAAGTACATGACCACCTTCAGACATTTGCAGTATAGAGCTCCTTAATGCAAGACTCCAATTTAAAATTCAGCATTGTGGACCAAAATTTCCGACCACGTGTAATAATGTCCAAGGAAAATTATAGGGCACTGTTCATTTGTATCAAAATGAAAGATCTAATGGCTCTAGTTTTTCTTTTACCCAAAATGTTTGTTTAGTGTGATTGCACATCTATTGCATCCTTATGTTTTTCCTCAATCCTATAGGTTATGGGTTAATCAGACTCATGCTTATAATAGATGTGTTTCACCATTTGGGGCACAAAATATCCTTCCTACCTAAAATATTTAACATCAAAGCACTTTAGTCTGTCATGTTGGTTAGTTGAAATTTGTTTCTATCTAAGGTGGCCCAATTGTTGAACCCTTATGTTTGGTCATGGTTTGTTGTGCTTTTGCATTTAGATGTATTGCAATTTGGGGAAAATCTTCAGGATTCTTTATTCCTTGATGACTTTGGAGGCAGTGTTTAAACTCCTATATCTCAATCCCAGTTGTTGAGGTTACCATGCCATGAAGGCTTTTGAAAGTAAAGTATCCAAGAGATTCTCTTGTTATTTAAATATTTTTAAAACGTACTTGTGCCCCCATAGTTTAAAGAGAAAAATATTTACATGACTTGTGCAAAAAGTGTGAAGAGAGATCAGCCACTAAATGCTGAGAGCCATATGACAAACTTATACTTCTGCAGCAGAGGACCACTGAACAGCAGAGATGCCAATTTTAAATTGAACATGGTGAACCAAACATACACATCTCATATACTAACATTCTAGGAAATGCATCGGGAACTGTTCATTTGTATCAAAGTAAAAGATCTAATGACAGAAGCTTTTTCTTTTATCCAAATTGTTTAGGATGCTAATTGGATTGCAGAATGTGACAAGAATCAAATAATCTTTTGTTTCCCAAAAAGATTTTGATTACCTCCAGTTTTCCCATTCTCATCATTGTGACCAAGAATTCCTTTGGGGTGTTTTATTATGTTTAGAAGACTTCGGTCATTCCTTCATCCTCTCTATGATCACTATATAAGACATTCCATACCGCTTATATTTCTTCTTTCTCTTTCTTTTGGAATGAATAATACCCTCACCCATTCCCTCTTTTATCAATCTCATCATCACCCTTAAAATATCATTTCATATCATAGGTACAGTAGATGGGTACTAGCACTTGTATGTGCAATGGGAATAGACACTAGTATGCCATTTTGTTTTGAAAAATGGGAATGAGTACTTGGAGAGAGCAAAAATCAAAATTATATTTGAATCTATAAAAGTCAAGAAAAGCTGTAAAAATTAAATATAGTAGATATCATAGTGTGCTCCAGTTTTTGAGAGATTTTACCCTTCCACTTTCCTCACTTGGTCAAAGTGAAGTGCCCATTCTTAAATTCTATATCTATGTACTCATTTTCTTAGATCAGATCATAAAATTTAGCTGCTATACTTGTCTTGAATTTTTTATCCCTTTGTTTTCCCCTGCTGTTTTGATATGGTTGAAATCTCCCACTAGGACAAGCTCTTCATCTTTGTTGGCTAGCAGCCAATCAAACAAACTCTGGAGATAGCCTATCTGAGGATTTCCCAAGGGGGGAAACCAAAAAAATTATTAAAATCAAGTATTGATGCATTTGTGATGAGGAAATATTTGTATTAACACTCCAATTTTGAGAAGGGTAATTCTTGATAAAACACCTAGAGGTATCTGATTGAATTATTTCTTTTTTCCAGCCCACTCAAGCAACAGGCTACACAAAATGGCCTTTGGATACCAGTACTTGACATCGCACAGCTAATAGATCAGTTAGATAGCACATCTCTCAGCACGCCATTACTACTTAAATTCCCTAGCCTACTCTCTCTTGGCATCATGGCTCTGCTCATTCCCATCAGCATGTCTCAGCCGCATTCCAGCTACATGGATCTAGTACTTACCAGCCACCTCCAGACTATGGGCAGACTCATATTATGAGCTTCATTTCTACTATGGGAGCTACACCAGCCTTAGGTGTTAGGAGGGTTTCTAGAGTAACTGTTCTTAGGCTATCCCAATGTGACCTAATCTTGGATAATCCCCAGCAAGCATTATCTCTTATAGTGATTAATGATGGCTGAGATGAATCCTCCATTTCATACACAGACAGGGATATTCAATGAGGTTTCTTTCCAGTCTTCATAGGCACATGTTTTGGGGGCTCTTGCCTGCCCTCCACTGCTATTTGTTAGTGACACAGTGCTTTACTTTGTCTTCCCAGAACATTTTAATGTTAACTTCTGTAATCTTTCGTCCCATTGACCCGCTTTTTGTCATCTGTAGGCATTAATACAATTTCTTTCTTTCTTCCTGGCATTACAGTTCTTGATTTTCTCAGACCTAGTGATTTCCTACAAAAAAGACAAGATTTATCTTATTTTTAGCCACCATCAATTTGAGAGGTTTGAGTTTGTCATGGAATCTAATGCCCCATATATTGTGAGAGAGATTCCATACATTCGCAATCAGTTGTTGCTCCTTCTCCAATTGGGGTGTCTGCAGACATCTAGAGGCCTTTGGTGTACAAATTTGTATCATTTTGTTGATCTGTAAGTCCATATTATTTGTAAAATATTAAGAGTCTGAAGATGGGTAAGTGGGAGATTTCTGTTTCTTTCTTTATCTCCTATACACACCAGGCTCCAAATTTGCAAGCTTGTTGTCACCAAATCTTCATCTGTGCTCTTCTTTTTAAACATGGTATTGTTTTAAAGACTAAGAGATTTGATTGTGGCCTTTGAAGTGAATTTCATTGGCTCCTTGCTAGGTCCCAGTTGGGTTACTTTTTCATTTTGTTCCTTACTGACAGTGGGCTGCATCTTTTGTTGTCTTGATTCAAATCTTCTTCTATAATCACTTCAAAGGAATTTTGCAGAGGGATCTAGATCTATGATTTAGGGTGGTCCATCCCTCCTTTTTTGGAATTTTTTGGATTGGCTGATGTCTTGCTCTTGTGATTTCAAGTCCTGAAGATTTCAATGAAAACTGAGTGGTGCAGCAGATTTTATTGTTAAAACGTCACTAGATGGGTGTTCCTCAGTCTCCTTTTCCTTCTGACATCTGTAAAGGGCAGGCCCTAGCTACATGTCCGTGCTTATGATACAGCCTGCTTCTGAAAGGGATATTTTTGTAATCCATTGGAGATCTTTCGGTTTGTAAGAAATAAAAGAGGTCAGTTGACTGGTTGGATAGAATGATGGATTTATATTTTCACAACTTGTGTGGTATTGGTTATTTAAAGAGTTTAAAGTATTGAGATCAATGATAAATGATTCCAATAAAAGAAAGGCAAGTATCAAGTCTGCTTAGGAGAAAACATTTGGTATAGATGACTATCAACCTTCAAAATAATATCTTTTCAACAATCCCTACATAAGATATAGGCAATGTGAATTACTTCATTGAGCGTAGATCCCAAAACTGGATGGAAGACTCGCATGCAATGGAAAGAATACTTATATCATGTGGATCCCATGCCCCTCCATAAATGTAATTTACCATGCCAGCTGATTCTTTTGATAGGACCTGCAGTCACTGACAAAGCATTATTAACCATGAAAGAATTATCAACAAGAAATTTTCTTTCTGGATGTCATCTTTGTATTGCTGTATTCTTTGACTTGGAAAGCCAACAACTTCACCCAAACATATATTCCATTGCATTAAACTATCATTTATCATGTCATGTACAAAAGGAACAAACACGATCAATAGGAGTTTAAAGCATCTAGGGATGTTATATTTATCAAATATTCTTAAGGGTGTCTAGCAGCTCTCTGCTTAATATGAGTGTCGAACCTTAAATAGGTTCATCATCTACCACAGCCAAATGCCATGTCAAAAAATACATCTAATACCTGGCATTTAGATGTACTACGCATTGAATTATTTTTCAAAACATATCATACTTTACACACATAAAATAAGTTTCTATCCCACATGATATGACTTTGTTATGACTTCAAAAGTGGCAAGTACCTATCAGTTTGGAACTCATGTGCTCAAACTGGTCCTTGAAATGATCCCACCTACTAAAGAAGAGGAGAAGACCCAAGCCTCTTTGAGTTATATAGGTAGGGGCCGAAGCCCCAATACTCATCTATAAGAGACTCCCCTTGATGCCTCTATCTATAGCGCCTCTCCTCGCCATGGACCCTCACATGTAGAGGCCGAGTAGGGTCTAACAAGGAAAGGAAGGCAGCCCCATTAGCCAACCAGCGCCAACTATACTACTAATGTAGGGGAATTAGCAGGGAATTAAGCCATAAAGTGCATTTAATCAGAGGACCAATCACACCTACCTCTCCCAACCAGGTAGGGTCTGTGACGTAGGAAGAAGAGACATCCCCAACAATAGATGCTATTAAACAAGATAATTAGATTTATCGATGAATATGATTAAGTGAAATGTTATATAGCATAAAAGATTCATGTAATATTCGACATGCAATGGGTGCTCTATCTTAGGCAAATAGCAAATGACTTTTCAAACATCATGAAATGGCAAGAATGTCATATGAAGATTGTCATGTCCCCGAAATTGTGACACTTTGATAACAAAGAAGCATAATTAAAATAGTTAACCATTTGATATTACATAATTATAATTGTCAAAGACAATATTATAATTATAAATATTATAAATAACGTCATAAATATTGTTATGATATAATAGATATTAAAGTATATAAAAATCAATATAAAATGTAAACATAAAATAATATTATAATTACAATTATAAGTATATTGGATAATATAATATTCAAAATATAATACAAAAATTATAAATAAAATAAATTACAAAATATAAAATACAAAAGCATAGATGGTATTATAATTATAATACAATTAATATTCACAAGAATATAATATAATATAATAATAATTAGTGTTATTAATTGTAATAATAAAAAAATATATATTAACAAGAAACATTTATTATAGGCAGCGCTGAAGTTTATCTAAAAGGCTGTGATTCATTAAAGAAACATTCATCAATTAAAAAGCACTTAAAAGATAAAAGGCAGTGCTTAAAATATATGCACCGATTGATAGTCATCAAATAATAATAAAGGTGGGTTGTTAACTAAAAGACATGCCCTTATACGTGGACATTGCTCCTCAAAAAGGACGTGGCCCTCCCATTATGGGATTTAAGATATAAGAATGATGAGAATTGAAGGAAAGAAGGCATCGATCTGGAAAATACAAAAAAAAAAGAAATAAGACTACATACATTCGGTGAAACCCCAGGCTGCTGGAAGCTGCGTTCTGTAAGCATAAAGAAGGCTTGATGATTATATATTTTCAATTTATTTTGTAAAGTAGATTCTATAGTGTTTTCAGCATTGTTTATTTCAAATGTAG